>JAQIXQ010000344.1:0-33755 GCA_034700485.1 Pseudosinella alba | reverse complement strand
GGGGCTTGAGGCTACTTTTATTCTTGATCTTTAGAGAGCCTCCTGTCCTGTTTGCACGATGTCCTCTCAACTCATCTTCTAAACCCCTTCCTATATAATATGATCTTCAAGAAACAACATAAGATGCAGTTTTACTATTTGCTTTTTATACACACTTACTTCATCCATGTAATGGCAATAAATAAATATGTATATCTATGCGAGATGTGAAACTTGCCTCCAGGCATATTACCAATTTTGCCCTTTAGGCATCATTTTTTTACAACAAAGCTAAAGCCAAAGCCATTTCAGATATAAGCATTTTTACACTCTTCATTTGGTACTCAAGTATAAATATATCTGTAACTAAAAGTAAAAGAAAGTAGTTATGTTATAGATCCTCCACAGGAGAAAAAAAATCTATTTTTCTGCAGATATGCATCTTCTCATTCTCGTTGCACTGCATCTTATAAATATAAATACATTACGGAGAGAAAAAAGGCTCCTATTATTGCTCTTTCCAAACCTGACTTTTAGACAACAAACAATAAAAATAGAAGACATCATCTTTACACCGAGTCCTCGTCGTCCTCATCATCATCTTCGGAGGAGAGAGAGAGGAACAGAACACACTTTTATCTGTTTTTAGTTCCTTGCTGAAGATCGTCATCATCACCACATTTAAACTCATCTCTAGAGAGAAGGATTCAATGTCTTGACTGACCAGTCCAAGAGAGTCCCGAGAGTATTTATATTTTGAATGTTCCTTTTCTGTATTGCATCCAATCCACATTATTATCGTAACTCTCTCCACTTATGTTTATTATTGCCATTGTAGCATTTAGGAAGATAGTTTCTGTTTTAAGCCTCGTTTCATTTCATTTTCTTAAGACATCATGGTCATTTCTTAGGATGAACCCTGCTTGTTTGCAACAGGGATGGACTTTCGGTTGCTTACTTACCTTGTACCTAATTTAAGTAGTTGGCTCATTGATCATTTAAATGTTTCATCTCTGGTCACTGCTGGGTTCTCCCGTGCTTATTTTCCTCTTTGTTGTTTTTACAACGTAATAATATCAGACTATCAGAGCTTAAAACCTTCCTAGATAGATTCTAGATCTTATACATAAATACATCTTGAACAATAACAGTCATATATGTAGCCAATGTCTCTGTTCTTGAAAAGATAATCTTGTAGACTGAAAAACTGAAACGATTACCACCATCGGCGAAGGATTTTAAAAGTCAAGAAGAGACAAAGACCCTTTTCATAATATAAATATATCGCGTCATCATCAACCCCATCTTATCTCCTGACTCCTATCAAACGTCAAAAAATCTGAGTTAAAGTTAATCTCGGAGCCTATAAATGCCATCGCTAAATGTTTTTAAAAGCCAAAGAGAAAAGAGAAAACAAAGCCATATAGCTTCATACCTAGCTTTTGGCTATTTAAACCAACAATAGAATATTATTTGTTCTAATCTGTTCTGTTCTCCGCAGTTTCGAGTTTTATTGCTAAATGTTAAATATGCGTTATGCGCTATATGCCATTATTCTCCCTAAGTCAGTCCCGATAGGTTTCCTATTTGTATTTTGTATAATACGACATTCAACTCTAAATATATGACATGATGGACACATACATGACATCATCCTAAACCATTATTGTCGGGAAGGGATGGAATAATTTAACACAAATTATATGCCTAATCGAATCTCCTATTCTAATCTTATCTTATTGACTGGGTAGCCATTCGCATTTCGCAGTTTTTTTTATATTGGATTGGATTGGTACTTTTAAGTTTATTGAGCTTTCAGACTTTGAGAGACTTTGAGAGAATGGATTGCATTTTACATGCCAAGCCAATCTTCTGCATTATCTTGTTGATATTTTTTTCTCAAAAAAGGGTTTTTTCCTCGAGAGTGGAATGTTTGTTGTTGGGATTGAAGTGGTTTTCGACCTGATTTTTGTCCTTTCACAACCGCAACAACTTCCAAGAAGCCAAGCCATGCAAAACCTTTGCTCAGGTAGGTACATACCAATTAGCTCTTGTGTGTGTTAAGTTCAGTTAAGAAAAAGCACATAAAAACTGAAACTTCAAATGTTTCAGTTAGTTTATGATGGTGATGATGATGATGTTGAAAGGAATTCTCATTGATTTCTCATTGACGCACTCACTCCTCCTTACCAATGGCTATATGTTCATGTTGCCGGTTTCAAAAAAAGCAATATTGCTTCATCATAAGGGTTGACCATTGTTGTTGCTGTTAAGATTTAAAGTGATCATTAAAAAGCGACCTAGATTGGAGATACAAAATTCCCTTCCTTTAGCTAGTCAAACTCAAGTCATATCTATATGAGCATGGGTAAGAAGAAATTCTGCATTTCTCAAACCGAAAATTATCAACACTTTTTTTTCTTGACTTTACCCCATCTTGAAATGATAATAACACGACAACGCCATCAAAAATCATATAGTCAAGTCAAAGTCAACCTCTTCATCTCTGAAGGAGCCATTAGCACCATCGTAATCATCATCATCATCATGGCCATCAACTATGTTATGTTGCTTCTGATATGAAATGATGCTTTAATGCTAATGCTAATACTGATGCTAATGACGGGGGATGAAAGTTTTACCCAATCCACTTCTCTTTTGGTTTTCTTTTGGTAAAAACTACTTTTTTAAGGGGGTAATTTAATTTCTCCTTTTTCATATTTGTGCAATATTGACAAAAATGAAGAGAAAAATGCATTTCCTTGTTTTTCTATCTCAAATCTTATCAACCCTTCATAGATCGTACCGTAACATTCATATTGAAATTTTTAAAGTCCAAACCAATCGAGGGATGAAATGACTTTATTCAATTTCTTTCTTTAAAAAATCTCTTCACTTCTTTTTATCTTACTTGGCATGGCTCTGACTTTCTTTGTCTGTCCCTATTATTTTTGCCTTCCTACATCACATCATCAACATCATCCCACAGTTTTTCATAACAATAACAATATTCATATGAGGCACTTGAAGTCGACTTGAAGTTGAAGAAGTCGCAGACGAAGTCTAGGAAGGTCTCTCTTGTCAGACCCATCCTTACATATTCTGAATCTCTGATTATTACTATGATTATGATCATATCCTTGCGCACGTCTCACAAACGAACCTCAGCCTCAGCTCTCCTCCGAAAAGAATGTACTTAAGTACGCATGTGAGTACCACCTGTGCACATTTCCTTTCACATGAGTATAAATATAAAGCCTAATTTATACTTTTTAAAAACCTTTTATATTTATGCAGGGATTATCACCATTTACTATCTGTCTACTTGCATATTATTCATATGGAAAATTTGTTTCTCTCAAGCAAAGTGTGTGATGGGCTGCGATGTAACAAAAGCATCATATTCGTATATTTATTTGAATTTGTTGAATTGATATTCAAAAAGGATAAATGAGGTTCAAGAAGAGCACATGAAGAAAAATAAGAAGAAAAGAGATGGAGATGGAGAGAGAGAGTCCGAGGAGGAAAAATGACTTTTACAACTTGTACAAAAGTCCCATCACGAGGATGAGCCTCATAGGAACCTGCCATGATGCCTACACTTGACTTGACTTAATAGTCCTTTTCAGGTGTCTTTTTACCCCTTTCATATAGGCATGCTTAAAAGTAAAAAACGAATTAGGCATAAATTATTTCTTGGATTTCTAAACCTCTTCCTTGGCTTTGGCTTGCCTGGGTTTCTCCTTCTCTTCCCCAGCATGCTCATGTTCATCTCATCCCATTTAACAATGGAAACAGAGCGTTTTATTGTGCATATTGTTAACCTAAGCCACTACAACGTGTAAAAATATCTGAAATAATCATAAAAAAAACTTTATCCTATCATATCAGACATCCAGCCTGGTCGGGCAGTGCAATAATGGGACTTCTTTTTAAGCCCAAGTCCAACCAAAATCCAAAAGGAAGGAAGACAAGACGGACATGGAGAAAAAAAGAGACAAGGAATTGTCTGCACGTTTGTCTTCTGTACATACATGAGCCAATATACCTAAGCCCTTATATCAAGAGAGAAAAGTGTGAAAAACTCGCAATCAGTCACTTACATTCTATTTGTCTCTGTATTTTAGTTCGTTACGTCTTCCTCCCGGGAGGACCCAGGAGGAGTAGCATTTCACTTCATTTCTTAAGAAATGAGCCTCGTTTTTTTAGTTCGTTACAATATGATATTTTACCCTAAAAGCATAAAGTAAGTATCATCATGATCAACATGGTTTGATCAACAATATGAACCGTGGCTAGTCGTGCTCAAGTATGATATGAATATGATGACGACGATGATGATGATGTAGGAAACAAACTGCTTGGCTCTTGTCCTTGTTTCATTTTCGTCGTTACTCGTTCCTATAAAATGTTCTTCTTAAACCTATTTTGTCTTATGTAGTTCCCTTATAATGCTAAGATGGTCCATGCACCCCTCTTGTGTTTTTTTGTTGGTCGATTGTTGTCTGTTATTGTTGTAACAATGCAAGAGGCAGAGGAGGCAACAAGTAGTTGTAGTAAGAGTAAGTCTAAGCAGTATTGGGTACACATGGACCACTAAAGACTTTCAATTCGAGGAACAATTCATACAATGCTCAGCTCAGGGATGTGATGAAGCACATCCATGATCGTCTGAAGCCAACGAACATCATATTCGTCTTCGTCGCAATCCCAACAATTGACTCTTATTCTTGTAAATGGGTTGGTTGGGGTACTCTGTAACTCGGTTGATGTTGGTTCTCCTCTGGCAAGTTAAGCAGTTTGTAACAGAGTGAATCCCCGGATCTCTCAAGTAGTAGTAAAGTAGGAGGCAGTGCAGTTGTATGGTGTCGGCAAGTAACGTACTTCGTTATTGTGCTGTTGTGTCTTGTGTGTCGTTGTTGGTTGGGTCGGTTTTGGTTGGTGGCAGTGGCAATATCTGTCAGGTAAGCAAAAGCGGATTATTATCACATTTCATTTCACATTCAAACAAGTAATTCAGCAGGTAAAAAATATTTCCTATACTTTTCGGAGCTCCGCACATACAGACATATTTTTTAAGCCTTAGGAATAGCATCCAAGATTTGCAATCACTGATATGAGATGAGATACTCTTAATATTACAAGTGTTCAGCCTCAGCCGAAATTCCTTAACTTGTAACATGCATCCATAGCTTTTATGGTACGGTTACTTTGTAATGTAATAAAGATGATGATCACGATGATGATGATGATCATGATGGCATGATGTAGGTAAAGGTAGGTTGGAGTTTAGGTAGGTACCCATTTGCATTAAATATTTTTCGCTACACACTTGATTTGATTCGTCAATCCCTTTTTTACCTTTCCCAATTCTTACTCTGAAGAGGAGCTCTTCCATCCTCGTCTCGCAAAAGTCAGCTCTCAGACAAGACGATCGAGAGAAGAGGAACAAGAATGAGTGTAGGTATGTACCCCATCCCATGTTCATTTCATTTCATACTACCCAGGCTATTTTGCCATTACAATTTACAATTCATTATTATTATCATATTATTAGCCTTTGTGCTAGTAAAGTTGACGTAGCGCAAAAATTTAATTCTGGTTATTCATATTACAAGCCTGTAATATGAATAGCTACACACAAGAGGAATTCCATCTTGGTTTGGGCTCCTCTTCTACGAAAGACATTTTGGGGGTTCCATTAAGGACTAAGAGATTGAGTGGAGTTGGATTCTGATTGTAATATTGTAACTTGCTATGTATAAGAGCAAAGCTTGAATTCTTATTCTGAATTTTTACTCAGATCTTTCATAGGATTATTGACTATACCTATGTTACATATATGCAGGTGGATTGGTTTGGATTTTGATGTCCCGTACGCAAAAAAATAGAATGGTGATATGAATGTGATGTGATAGATAATGATCATGATCATTTCATGATGCTGATGATGATCACATTGTAATGTAAGTAATCATCAAGATGCAGACAAGCAAGACGGATTTGTTGTTGTTGTGGCATGGCATGGCATTACCGATAGTATTACAGGGAGAGATAAATAGTGCGGATCTGTAAACTCTTAAGACTCATCTCGGCCTTACTTATGCGGTCCTAATGGTGCGGAATTTTTGCCTCGTTTTCTCTTCTGGTCTGGCTTTTGATTTTTCATCGTAATCATATTCTTATCTTCGTCAAAGAGAAAGAATAAGGAAGGTCCTCATCGTCCTCAACGTCTTCGGACCTTCTTTATTGCGGAGGAGAATCCTGTTTTTTTTTCTTCATTGCGACTTTGACTGTATTTAAGATCTTATAGTTTTGCATGATATGATCATGATGGCTCGTTCTCGTTCTGCCTCTTTTTCATTCAGGATCTCCTCATCTATATGAATAAATGATATGCATGAAACCTTAGGCCACAGTGTGAAATGAGCAGTTGGGCCACAGCCATTCCGAACATTACGGTCCCGTGCCATAATATGGTGTACATTTATGTGTGGGGGAAACAAACGTGTGTAAAAAGCCTTTATAACATAATAACTTTTAACTAACTAATAATGTCATGAGTGAAGCATATAAACATAAACTAACTTATTTCACATTTAACCAAACCAAACGGTTTTTCTATATAATTTTTTTTTATTTATGAATTTTTTTCAGGGGGAAAATTTCAGAGTGAAGGACCAGAAACCAGTCTCAACTTTAACTCTTTCAAATTGTACAATTTACACAATTTGCTTGGAGGAAGGAAAGGGATTTTCCTTCGTCGAGTTCAA
Organism: Pseudosinella alba; assembly: GCA_034700485.1. Classification (NCBI taxonomy): domain Eukaryota; kingdom Metazoa; phylum Arthropoda; class Collembola; order Entomobryomorpha; family Entomobryidae; genus Pseudosinella; species Pseudosinella alba. Next base: position 27,003 of record JAQIXQ010000344.1, on the reverse strand, counting down.
AAATGTTATGTGGATGTGACGTAGATGATATCTGTAATATTACTTATGTATGATCTAGGGGAAAAGGGAACAAATTACCCTAGAATTATTTGCGACAAAAATCTCTCTCCTCAACCCTCAGTGTGATCGCAAGTGATGCGGGGAGGACATAATGAACTGTTTCTAATTTGCTAAATGTATGTGTGTGGTGCAAGGAGAAGAAAAAGTGAATGTTGCTCATTTTCAATTATATTGCTTAAATCTTCGCATTCTGAGCAAATTATAGTGTGTCCACTTGGATTTCATGCGTGGTTTGAGGATTCTGTGTCACCAGCTAAACCACACATAAAATGAATATGAATGCTTTTTTGTAAAGTAGAACAGTTTGAAAAATTTATGGATAAATAATATTTGTCATCTTGTCACTCTCTATTTGAACTTGAGTCTCATATCATACACATGAGTTGAGGTGAGAGTGAGTGGAGGAGTAAAATCTGAACTAATTTGGCACGGCACTGGCTACAACGAAATAATATCATCTACTTTCTCATTCTCATTCCCATTCCTTTTGTCAAAGTTATTATGGGATGGGGAGAAGTGCTATTCTTACAATTGTGAACGTTGAATGTGATATTCTACTAAACTGTGGGACGATTTTATGATGATTATATGATTATTGCAGTTCTATTGCAGGATCCATTTTTTTTAAACGAAAGTCGAAAGTGATCCCTGAAAAAAACTTACATCCGCCCCAAACTTAAAATTATATGAGCAGTATTAAGCTGGGGAACGTCATGTCATCGTAAATCTTGACTGGGTCATAAAAAAGGGAAATTAAAATCAAGTAAAAAATATTAAGACCAAAGTTTATGGTCTACCTGTCTCCGATTACCCTATTGTTTGTTTGTTATCTCCCATCATTATTATTGAAATTTGCATATAATTTGCAATAATATGATGAGCCACAATTGAACAGAAATTGAGTAGTTAACTCTGCCGGATATCATGTCAAAGAAAATATAAACCCTTCATTTGCGGGATAATATATGGAACAAATACAAATACAAACAACACCGTAATTGCAAGCAAACATCAATAATAATATTAGATTGTTGAAGCCGCATATCTAACATGACATGAAATGAAACAGAGATAGAAGTAACCACTGTAATAAAGCAAATAATCGTGAATGTGAAATGGGAATAGTTATTTATATAACACACCATCATAATCATAATAATAATTGTATTCCGGTGAAGTACATCAAGTAAAGTGCTACTACGTGAAAGGCGGCTTCTTTCTCGAATATCTAAAGCTGTGTGTGATTTTGCTGTTATTACCATTACTATATTAGCTACTACACGTTTCTCACTGGGTTATTTCCCTTTTGACGGTTGAGGGAGCACGATATGACCATCATCATCAGCATCAACAACATCGTCAAGTAAAATTGTTTAAGTGGAAGACAAAGCAAAGCTAAAGCCAAGATTTCAAGAAATGAACCATTTCTACAGGACGGAAGGAGGAATTCAACTTGCTCCTTCGTAATTCCATGAAAGAAAGTAGGAAAGTAGAGGGGGAAATCCTACCTACTTACTTAAGCTAATAAGAATTAAGTGAGGAGGAAGACTTAAAACTCGTGTGGAATTGATTGATGATGAATGCGTGAAAATTGGATTTGTTCTATGAGTCTATGGCGGATATCTAACTGAATGAATGGCTGGTGTGGAACAGACAGAAGAATTGAGAGATGAGATGATACATCTTATTTGGCTTCCCAATTAGCATATAATATTGTTCAGTTTGTGCAGGTACCGTAAGGAAAAAAAGAAGCTGTACTTAGGAGAGAAAAAAAAATACCTATGCAAAAATTGATTGGACTTTGTTGCCTAATAATGCCCACCTAAAAGTTCGCTTTGCTCATGAGATGATCACATCATGATCATGGTCAGTCCAAGTTCTTCTTCAGCACAGTAGTAAATGCAATTGTGTGGCGGAGTTATTTGGTGGAGGAGGAATTTTTTCCCTTCCCTCTCCCCCTCCTCAACGTCTCATAAATCACTTGGGAAAGAAGAAGGGTTGATTTGAGTTGAGCTGATGCACAGGTGGCCAGGTGTTGTAACAATTTGAGCTTGTTAATTGTGAAACGGATACTCTATAAATTACGCCAATTCACGTATTTGTGTGATTTATTCAAATGTCATATCCACGAAGATTCCTACGCACACACGTTGTTGCAGTTGGAGGAGTCATTGTCATGAACATAATATGAGAAGATGAATGAAATTATTTGAAACTAAACTAACTGCATGCATACCTTATACCTTAAGGAAAGGAGGGTTGACTTTCGGTAACAATAAATCTATCATCACTTTTCTTCAAGGATCCGAACCAAGAAGAAATACGTTTATGAATTTGAATGAACATCGCCATCATTATCATCATTGTATGCCAACCACTACCACACTAATGCCAGTATAAACAGACAAACAGGGAAAATAATTAATTATAACAGACAGGTAGATAGATTCATAATATGCCATACGACCTACCTATCTATATGCCTGTTTCTCATTTCCTACCTTGAGGATATGAATATGAACATGACTTTACAGTTGACCTGGTGGATGCTGATGGCGAAATGAAACCGTAAAAGGGAATTCTTTGCATGACCCATATTACAAAACGTAAAGAAGTGCCATCATGCCATGTAGTTTCGCAAAGGAAAAACAATTCGTTTTGTTCAACTGTCATTAGCCAGCTTATTACCGCAACTTGGCTTTTGGCTGGGAGGGAGGCAGCTTCCAACAACCGACTAAAACTAAAGTGACAGTGCCATATACATATCTACCTACCTACCTACCTACCTGAATGATAAGATAACCAGAACCACACAAAAGGAAAACTATTAATTTCACGCGAGAACGGAGGATTAAAGGCGTAATTACCCTCTTGATTTGTTTGCTCGAATAAGCGAGGATCAACCAAAAATTTGTACATGAAACGGAAAGAAGGGAAACAAAAGACCGGAAAAATATCTGAAACTGATTCAGATTTGAGATTTTCATCCTGAGACACACGAGGGAAAGCGGATGCACTTATATGTCAAATCAGCCCCACCATAGACAAAGGTCGTCCTAAGACTGCCCTTATATCACACGCCGTAATTACCCACTGACTCTGATTGTGAGAAACTTTCCCACGCCCAGATCAACATCAACCTGACTTTTGTTGAGGAGACCGTGTGGCATGGCATGACTATGACTTGGCCCATATCTATCATCCATATTAGCTAAATGATATGAAATGATATGAAATTAAATCCAAGCACATGCTACAACTACAACCAACAAAGGAGCGAGAGAAAAGGGCGTGTTGACCAAATGATAAGCATCATTAAATCTGGTTATATTACATTGATATAATCTGACAATCAAGCAAATAAAAAATAGTGTTTTCGGCAATCATCAATTCATCAGTGATATGATCTGTATTTATGTGATATGATATGCTTCATGATATGATACAATCAGAATGGGTGGGTGGTGGACAAAAGGGCTTAAACAGGTATTATGAATGAAAAGCCTTTTTTATCATCATAATCATCACAATTCCAAATCAGTTAAGCAAATAGTGACAACCCGTAATAATAATAATCTTCAATCTTGTCAAAAGACAAATATTCACACAAAAAACTTTGCTGCATTTGTGATTTTTTATTAAGTAAAAAATGATAATGATGACTTGTGAAAACGTGACTATGTTTTCATGAAAAACTCGTAAACAGCGAAAATAAAAAATTACCCATATAAAACTCCCGACTGCCAAGTGTGCACTTTTGTGCATTCTCAACATCTAAAGCAAGTGCCGCCGCATGCCGATAAAGCAAAAAAAAAAGATAAAAAAATCTGAAATGACATAAAGGGAACTTGCTCAACCGAAACGATAACCACCACCAACCAAACCACTCAAGCAGACCTCCAACTAGGGAGGAAGAAGCATCCGAAACCGAATTCAGGAGCGGTACTTCCCTCCAATCCAATCCAATCCACCTGCAACTCAAAAACCATAAAAAATCATCTCCTGCAAAAAAAATCAGCATTCATTCCTGATTTCATCCCTTAAAAAGAATAAGAAGGGAATTCATCATTCGGAAGAAAAAATAATTCTGAAGAGATTAATGCAGAAGAATAACTGTCTATTGAAATGTCATTCTCAGAGAAAATGACTCCATCTTCATTATTGAAATGAAATAATCAGACATAATCTTACACACAGGCTAATTACAAATCCATAAACTTCCCCCGAAAGAATAGGGAAAGAGAAGAATTACATTCATCCTACCAAAAATGGAACGGAGAGCGTATTTTGTGTCGACACAACAGCAGGGTGGCGGCTCCTCAACCATGACTGCCTCTCAACAGGCACAATATCGTGTGACAAATTCATTCATCCCGACGACAAGCTCCCATCATGGTCATCATCAGCATCAGCAACCCTCTTCCACTTCCACATTTCAGCCCCATCATCCCCATGTAAAACAAATACCGAGCTATTATGGCACTACGACAGTAAATAATAATGGTAATGGGGGTAGTTCTGGTAATAATAATGGGAATATCTCGGTTGTGCCAACGGGAATTAGTCGGATCGGGTCTGCATCCGTAGTTGTAGACCCGTCAACTTACAATAATAATTACCACCCACAACAGCAACAGCAACAACAGATCCAGCGTACCTTGACAAAATCATATTCCGCATCCCATCATCTTCATCATGCCCAACAATCCCAACAGCAACAACAACATTCCCATTATGGGCTGACCGGCCAGTCAACAATCGGCCATCATGGTGGTGCTGGTGGGCCAAACGCAACCGGTAATGTTAGTAATGGGAATAATAATGTCAATCATCATAACCATCAAAGTACCTATTACGGAAATATGACTTCATCATCCACTTCGCAAATAATGACGAATGGACATGTACATAGTAATAGTAATCATCATCAAGTACTGAGCTATAAAAATTCCAATGTGGATTCGAATGGCGTTGGTGGTAGTAGTAACAATAATGCAAGAGGAGGTGGTCCACCTCTCCCATCTTCACAGGTTCCAGCGGTTGCTCATCATCATCAGCCCCAATATATGATTCCGCCGTCTTCAAGACAAGAGCATCATCCCCAGCAGCCCCCACCACCGCCACCGCAACAACAGCTTTATCATCAGCATAATGGTAATCAAGGGCAAATTCCTGCCTATGTAGTCCCTCCACCTCCCCAGCAACCACAACAGCAATTGACCAATGGTCATTCCCACCTCCAACATTATAACAGTAATAATGGGGGTATTAATGCCAATCATAATGCCAGTCTGGCCCAGACGTACTCCTCCCCAGAGACGGATGGGTTGCCGTCCTCGCTGGTCGAGTCCATGAGAACGCTATTCGACATTTTGGATGATAGCAAACAGGGAAAAATTCGGCTGAGTGATATTGAGTCCCGGTGGGAGATTGACTCCAACGGACAGCCCACTAACGGGAAGGGTGCGGGTGCAGAGCCCTTGATCAAGATGGGCGTACTTGGTTACCTCCGTAAAGTCACCCCCTCCGATGGGATGCTGACATTTGACCGATTTTGTGCTGGACTGAGGTTAGCATTACTGACCAACAATGACAATGACGAAGGAGGATTCCTCCCATTGCCCCCGAATGGACCTGGTTATACCCATTTTCATCAGACGACTGCGATCCTCCAGCAGAATCATCATCCCCCAGAACAACAACTTGGCTTGCCAACCATTCCTCCACCACCGCAAGAGCATCAATTCCAGAAACAACATGAGACATTCCAGCAGCAAGTTAGGAATCTGGCTAATAAATCCTCCTCCTCTAACCATGCCGCAGTACAAAGCAGTAACAGCAATAATAACAATTCAAATAGCAATAACAATAATGGTAATAATAGCTCCTCACCACAAAGTAATAACAATACAATGCAAAGAATGTCCAAAATCCCGAGCCTGAATTCGAGTCGTTTGCCAATGCCGAATGGGGGAGCCAGTACAAATGGATCCGGCATCCCAACAACCCCCAACTCTCGCTTGGCATTCAGTCCAGGCACACAAAGGGCAAATCCTCAGGGCACAAGTGGATCCAGTAGCAGTGGTAGTAATAACGCCAGCAGTGCTGAAAATAGCCCTGGAAGCAATGGCAATGGCAATCCACCTGCAACCAATTCCTCCCCTGCATCTTATCCAACCAAATCCGCGCTGAAGAATTCCGTTTCCTCTCCTTTGGTAGCGGAGCAAGGGACGACGATTGCACTGGTCCATCAGCAACCACCACCGAATCCAAAGCCCAATTCGTCAGGCATCCCTTCGTCCGCCGGAGGCACTTTAAAGATGACCAAGCAGACATCCGCCCCAGGGCTGCATCATAGCAGATACCAACAGAAGAATAGTAGCCTTGATGATCTAAACACTTCTGGAGGATTTCTCCCTGTAGGAGGAAGTAATGGGGTTGGTAGTAGCCACCACAATCATCATCACAATCATAAGAGCCAACAACTTAACAATTCTCATCATCATGCTCACCACGCTCATCATCCACATAATCGTCCTCCATCAGCCCCGCTGCTGGATACGGACACGGATGAAAATGGACTGGACAGTCATAATCATCATCATAATCCTAGCCACCATCATCATCATCCCCAACAATCCCATCACAACAGCAATAACCATTTTTCACAACAAAGACAAACTTCTCAGTCCCAGCAACAGCAGCATCAGGAAACGTATTCCACTGGACGGAGTGGCAAGTTTAATCATAGCCGGGAGCGAGCAAAAAGCCAAGATAGAGATAGAGAAAGAGACCATCATCATGGAACAAGTAATAAGGATGACGCTAATACCAAGAGTAATGCTGGAGGAAACAATAAGAAAGTGAGCATTGTCACACCCCGTCATAGAACTTTAAGCATGCCTCAGCTTCAATTAAACAAGCTGATTAAAAGTAAATCCTCCTCTGCCGTGGTTAATTTTGATGAGCGTTCCTCCCCTGAGAAAACTAACAATAGCTCGGGGACTGGAGGAGGGGGTGGAGGGATGACGGACTCTCCCAGTTCTCAAAATAATGGACCCTCTCACCATGGCCATCATGGGAGTCGAATAGGGACATTGAAGGGGAGTAGTAACAGCACGTCAAAACTTGGGGGTGGTGGAGGAACCGGGATTAAGAATTCATCGAGTAGCAGCACTCTTCTCAAATATGCCCATACGAATAGTACCAACAATGTAATCAACAATAACAATAGCAAAAACAATGATCCAGTAATAACCATCACTGCGAATGACCATCAGCAAGGGCTTATGAAAGGAGATAAAGAACTTCCCCCTCCCCCACCTAAACCCCCAAGGAATGGGAATGGGGCGGTGAATGGTCCGGTAACAATTTCGACCACGCTCATAACCAACGCTGTCATACATCAAGAGCCACCCTTGAGTGGGAGTAGTCAAGGGAGTGGACATACCCAAACTACCGCTAGCACAATGACGCTAAGCAGTGGGGGTAGTACCGGTACCGGAGGGGGGAAGTTGTCGGAAATTAGGAATGCACTCCAGTCATGGCAAAAGGGGATTTTGTCCACGGATAAAAAGCCCGTTGAGCAGACGCTGAGCGTTACAAGTGTTACAACTAGTAGCTCGGCCAATACTACCATTACGTCCAAGAGTGCTCCCCCGCCACCCACAATCAATAATAATACTATTCCAAATAATAACAACAATGGTGCTAGTAACAACAGTACCGAGGGGGTTGGGACTGGGGTCAATGTCATTGTCGCAGCGAATAACGCCCGAAATGCTGGGACGCAGCAAAATAATGCGACCACGGGGTAAGCTAATACAAGCAATTTTATCAATAGCAAACATCTTATGGAAGTCTTGTTGACCAAGTCATATAATTGCTCATTTATTTTGTTTTACAGAACTGAAGTAAAACTCCGTCCCGGAGGAAGCAAATTAAACATGAAACGAAGGGAAACTCCAAGAAGGCACACAGTCCAGACTGGAATCGACTTTGCCACTTTGAAGCGTCTGAAACAACTGGAGCAAGAGAGAGATGTCCTCCAACAGGGGATGACGTTCCTAGAAAAGGCTCAACAATGGTTCTCGAAACAACTAGAGACGGCCGATGACCGTATCGCACTATTGAGCAAGGGAGCCCCGATAACCGTAATTGCTCAATTATACTTTCGTTTCATGAACTTTGCAAATTATTTTTAGCGCAATTATATTTTTTGATGATAATCTTTTAAATATTTTTTTTTTAAATTTAAATAGGATTACTGGAGCGAGTCTCATGAAGAAAGACTGAACCTCCTGGGTTGTCGGGTGTCCGAAGTCAACAGCTTATTATCCTCGCTGATGGATGGCTCGTCCCAACTTCCTGTTCATATGAATCTCCAGATCCCATCTCACTTGAGCTTGAGAACGATGACTAGACTAAAGGTAATTTAACTAACTTTTAAAGGGCACCATTTTTACATTTATTCGGCAATGAATTAATTAATATTTTTTATTATACAGGATCAGAATAAGCAGCTCACAGAGGAAGTTTCGAATTGTAGCCAAAGGATAACTCAGTTGGAACTGGAGAAGGCAATGCTTCTCCGACAACTGTTCCATCAGAAAAATAGCGAAGAGACGGTTTACATGTAATGTTTATAATTTTTTATAGGAGACATAATCAAATTGTTGAAATTAAATAGATAATGAAATACCCTACAGTTTTCATACTTAAAAGATATATTTTGTATATATGACTTAAATGAAATATTTTAGAATGAGAATTAGAAAGCGGTATTTTCGTAAAGAGAAATATATTTATATAATTTACAGTTATAATTTATGTGTAATTGATTGTAATAGGTATATGCATTTAAATAAGACTCATTATGTGGAATTATATATGAATTTTATGAATATGAGTAAGGATATTGTTACCCTCCTCTGTCCATTCCAACTTGGTATACACGCTTAAAACATGTACTTGTGGCTTAATACTTGTAATATATAATTTATGCGTAAATACGTAAGAAAAATTAATATTGTGAACTCGTCGACAATGCAAAGACAATTAAGACAATCGAGAGTATTTTATATACAATCACATCACAATCAATCAATAATTTAGTTCATAATGACGAAAAAAAAATGTAATTTGTGCCAGATGTAAATAAAATACCTGTGCATTATGTACAATCAAATCCAAGAATTTAAATATTTTAAATATGTTGCATGTAAATTGCTTCTAAAAATACTGTAAAATTATTAAGAAGTTTTATATTCTAATATATAAAAGTATAATTATTATATTTAGCAAGACCATTCTTATAGTGTACAAGGTGCCAAAAACCCAGAAATAAATTGATTACACAATACAACTCGAATACACTTAAGTTAAGAGTAAGAGTAACTTTATTATTTGTCAGTCTGCTATAATTTAAGATAGTTTTCGATAAGCTGAACAACTATTATAGTCATATTCAATCTCGTCCATCGGCGGGTAAAACGGCCACAAAATCCGGAGGATGGGATTTGGTCCAAGTAAATTCTTCATATTTCTGAAGCTCAGAGCCCTGGACCCCGGAATACTTCTGTCAATCTTCCTGTGATAATCTGCAGACGTTTGGCCCTTCAATGATAAATAGATATAGCATCCGAAGACTCCCCAAGCAGCCAACTGCCCCACCACGCTTATCGATGTCAGCGTCTGGACCGGATCAAAGTCATAGAAGAAGGTGTAGACAATCACCATCAACCGAAAGATGAAGTACAAGAGAGGGACTTCCTTCACTTGGAGAAAGTAGATGACGGAGAAGACTGTAAAGATGGAGGATCCCATGGCCAGGTATAAGATGAGTCCCACGAAGTTGCTCTGATTTTTCTCCCCCACGCAGCACCCGGTAAAGATGCAATGATGGTCCCGTCGAAGTATGCAGGTCCTGCAGGAACGGCAATGCCAAGCCCGAGGGGGTACTGAGACTTCGCAGGCTTCGCAAAAATGCCATTTTTCGCTGTCCACCGGTTTCATATCAGAAGGCTCGGGAAGGTCTGCGTCATCTCCGTGGGTTTGGGAGGATTTCGGGATTGATGAATGTCTTTTGTGCATAAGACAGTAATTGGAAATGATACATATGAAAATCCAAGTGGACAGAATTTGTAGTGGAAGTAAGAGATTCTGATGATGAGCTGCGAGAACTTCTGGGATTACTCGATAGACTCCGTAGATGTAAGTCAGTGCTGAGGATATTAGGAGAAAGCCGCCAGATAATATTTCCACAATTTTCTTGGTTGATCGAATGCGTTGTGGGCCATCCATGATCAGCATGCTTATCAACATATTAGGTGGTTTGCAGGGTCACAATCTACCCCAAATTTTAAGACAAATGCAAAAACTAAAGATTTTATCTCAGATTTGATGTAAAATTAGTAAATGAAATACCACTTTTTACTAAACGAATCACGAAATCTTTTTCATACCTTTCGTCATCCACATTTGGAGGGTTGATGATATAATCCCATCACTAATGAAGTTTCGATTTGGATTCATAGTTTATTCCATGACAATCATCTCACAGCTATTATGTCTCTTTTAAGTTGGAATCTCCAAGAAGGTGTGATAGAATCACTGCCACCCCTACCACTACCACCAATGCCTTTACTCACAGACAAGTTATTGATGAATTATTACATGCGATGAATAAATGAGAATATGATGGGTCGCTATCATCAATACCAAATGATGATAGCCAATGCAAATAAACAAAAAAAAGTATTCATGTTTGCTTGGAGAACACTCAAATATCGAGCCATTATCCTCTTGAAATAAATTACAACTACTGTGCTTACAGAAGAAGCCTAACCTGGATAATAATTGCTGAAATAAAAGTGGAATATGTATCTATTGAAGACGTATCTACTCAACTATAATTTACCACCACATCATTTATTACTAAAACTATGTCGATTATGATTGTTACAGTTAAGCACATTCGTATCGTTAGAAGATTGGTCCTTAGGATTGAAAAACATTGCCAAATTGATAATTCAAAAATGCTGATGGATGACATGACAGGCCATTTCACATTCTTGACAATTCTCACAAAACATGCTCGTCCAGTTACAGACAGACAAGACAAATCAATACTACTCTTGCAATTTTCATAAATTGTAAGTTAAATCACAAATACTTATGTCAGTTGAATTAAAACTAAGTTTATAGAAAATGGTAAGGATTCTTAATGATTAAGGATACGTTAATGCTCTCCTGTTCTTAATACTTAGGTGTTAATACAAAATTGAAAATACGATGACGGTACAAAGTGGTAAAAATGTTTTAAAATACACATAGCATCACGGATTTAAGATAGTGTACAAATGGCACCAGAATTTTCATTCACATAAAAATACATAGACTAGTTAAGTAAAAGGTTAAATACATCCAAGACTAGTTTCAATGTTAAGTCGGCTTCACATTTTTTGTATTGTATTTGGGAAGGAACTGATTACATAAGTAGTAATAGCCCAGCTAAGTAGACCAGTGAATTAGATCTGTGCGGCTTCACATTACACAACTAACTACACATTAAATTAATTTTACATATTATAATACATCACATAAAGGACATCCTTGCATTTTGATTTTACAAAGCAGTTTTAATAATTTTTTATCCAATTCATAGTAAAATTATGTAAGAAATTATGTAAGGAGATCATTCGATTTTTAGATGTAAACCAAATCTATACAAATTATGTAGTCTAGTCCTAATACATTTCAATACTCATTTATCAATAGCGTCGAATCAGAATTGTAGTCTGTTTGCAATACCCCCATTTCATAAGCAAAATCATTAGATATTAGAGGACAATTTGAAGGTACTGGAAGGTTCTCGACACGTGAAATTCCACTGCAGTTTCTAAAGTTTAGAAGTACCATAATATATTTTAAATATCCTCCCATTATTATTTAAGTTAAGCTGGGTATTTGTAAAATTGAATCATGTTGATTGTAGAATGTAGAAAATAACACAGCTTAATTTTTACAAGCCCTTTCGGTCCTCCTCCTTCTCCTCCTCCTTGTACCCTGCTGGGGGTTGACCATAGTTGATCTTGAGGGGAGAGTGAAAAGGCCACAGAATCCTGAGGATGGGGTTTGGTCCAAGGAAGTTTGTCATATTCTGAAAGCTGACTCGACCACAACCTGGAGCCATCCAGTACACCTTCCGATGAGCATCCGCAGACGTTTGGCCCTTCATGGAGCAGTATAAGTAATAGCCAAACACGCCCCACGCCATGAGGTGTCCAACGGCCGAAATGGCGGACAGGATGTATTTGATATCAAAGTCATAGAGGATGGTGTAGATGACCACGACAGATCGAAACACGAAGGAGAGGAAGGACTGGTCCATGATGTAGAGATGATAGTAAAGCCCAAATAAGGTGGAAAGGGTCGTCCCAACCGCCAGGTAGAAGACGAGTCCCAAAAAGTTACTCTGATTTTCCTCCCCAATGCAGCACCCGGTAAAGGTGCAGTGATGGTCCCTTCGGAGGATACAAGTGTTGCAGAGCTGACAATGCCAAGTGCGGGGAGGGACGAAGACCTCGCACACTCCACAAATGTGCCAGTTCGCTGCATTCCCGTAAGGAGTTGCCGTGAAATGTTCCCCCATGTGCTTGGTCGCCTCTCGGACCTCCACGTCTGGGCTGAGGGAGGGTTCTGAAGGTATGGGCTGAACGATGGGTTGGGTCAACATTCGATATCGTATGGATGAAGTTCGCTTGCGGACCAGGTAGAAGTTGGAAAATACGCCGATCAAGTTCCAGGTCCCGATAAGACGCATGAGAGACAGCAGGAGTGGGTTTTCAAGAAGCTCAGGCAGAATTATAAAGATCCCGTAGATGTAGGTCATGATCGAGGAGATTAAGACGAACAAGATGGCACAGATTTCCGGGGCCTTGGGGGACACACTGAACTCGTGCTCTGGAGAATCAAAATTGATTTGGTTAATAATTATTTTGTTCAAGTAGCATTCGTACATATTCCTGGTTGGTTAGGTCAGTGCGGCCTTACTTGTGTTCAAGAAGCTTTTGAAAGACTGCCATGATGACAGGATCCTCCAATTAATTTGAATCATTTCTGGTCCTCAAAGTAGATTCCGACTTCCGTCACCACCCTCCTCTCTTCACAAGTTCACAAGTTCTGTCTTGGCTTGGTTTAGGCTATATCCGTACAAGACAATCAATCACGATGAAGTCAAATCTAAGACCTGCAGGCAATAATGCAAGCACGCTGCAAATAAATTATGCATTTTGGGCAGATTAGCAGTAATTCATGTTCGATATTTTACCGTTATTTTCAGCTTAATAAATTGTCTACGAAATATGACTATGACTCCACGACGACCTCCGCATCAAACTTTCGTCAATATCCAGGGGCTACTATTTGTACTTGAAATTGTTGCTAGTTGCCATTTGTCCCTTGACATGCTCCATTATAGGAGACCAGAGTGGCTATCTGTAGATTATTCTCTGGAAATAAAATGGAAATGGCTCATATTAGTTCCTATCTTTAATACTTCTTCTCCGCAACTTGTCAACTCCTCCTAGTCATACAACCCCATTTAAAGCAAACAAACTGTTGTTCTAGAAAACGAGCTTGCTGCGGTCTCACAGTCTCAAGTGCCTCATATTTGTATGAAATATTATTCCTTATTCCAAGGAGGTTTCCTCCATTTGGTCATCAATTGAGTTTGTTTTTGAACAGCTACGAGTATTTGCCGCTTGCATAGGTAGTTTCATTAGACAGAGTTACTTCCTTGAGCACATGCATAATTGATGTTGATATTGCTGTAGGTGTGAGAACATTCATAATCGTAAGTTCATATTCATATTTTGGCAGATATTCTTCTCCAGTGAAAAGGCACTCGTTAGTAGTACTAACTTAGTACACTGCGATGTCAAGTGTTTCTGCTAAATAAAACTATGAATTTAGTAATGAGAAATAACATTAGTCATCTATTCTAGTAGTTCTAAACTTACCCAAAAACAAATTCGCCAAATGGATCACGAGAAATTACAAAATTCAATAACGTTCACGAGCTACTACTTGACTGTATGTAATTTACTGCTGATATCAGTTTGACATTTTGGTTTGGTTTAAAGACTTTTTGTCCCTTGAACTGAACTTGTGTTCCTTTTTGAACCCTTTATTTTATAAAACATTTCCCAGACCTTGTTTCGGCCTTATTACTCTGAACTGAATACTGAAAACTACTCCATTGCACACGAGGACATACATGTACAAAACAAACAGGCTATTACCATTGAATGTTTTGTCCAGGCAAAGTATTTTTTCCCTTTATTTCGGATAATATGTATTTGGGACTGATGTATGCTGTTACTTTACTATAATATGCTTGTGTGATACATCTACACTTGTATAACAAAACGAGCTCGTATCCGAAATAAACAAAATGTTTTTCGACTATTGCAGAGCAATGCAAGAAATCCAATAATGCATGGGAAGGGTAAAGTTTTTATCTCTACCAATGTGTGTTTGTGGGCCGGAGAATGAGGTAATAATTAATGAGATAAGAAATTATCACCAACTTTTATATTCCCTTTCTCATTGGTTTGACTTCCTGTAAGCATATTTTTTTGCGACTGCAGAAAAAAGATTCATCCTAATTAGGATACATAAAGCTTACCGTTGCCATTTTTTTTACAACGGATGGATATTAAATTATTATTGTCAAGCAGACAGTAAAATTTTGAAATTGGAATTCCAAGACATTACCCCAATCCAGAACATATTACATTGCCAAGCTTGTGGGTAGAATCTTGAGTGAAAGTTGCGAATTGCGATTGCCAATCTGAATGTCATATGCGTTGACTAGAGTTCTCAAGGCTTTGTCCATTTTTAATTTGCACGAGCAACCAAGTTTATCTGCATTACAAAAACGGCCAGTTAAGGTATGCCATTGCTTAAAAGTAAATTAATTTGGTCAAGGTTCCTATAGTCCAGAACCTGATGGAAGAGTGGGCAAACCGAACTAAATATGGAACCGGTTCATGTAGAACAAATATAATTGATCTACAAAATTCTATTACATTTTGCAATTTCAGTTCTTACAAGCATTGCCGGTGAAATCAAAATCAACTTCTTCGGAAGCACCCCCAGACCTGCCATTAGTGGGAGACCTTGATAGCTTGGTACGTGTAGCAATGAGCCGCAATCGTCGTTATTTTGAAAACCCGTACCCTGACCATGGGGGAGCCGGCGCTACCGGAGTTAACTTGGAAGATGTCAGAAAGAATGCCCTGGAGAAAGCAGAGCTGGTGCTGAGCAAAGGTATCAAGAGTGGGGACGGAGGGCTTTACGTTGGAGCCGTTGGATGTGCCTACATGATTATCCACATATTGGATAAGCTAACGGAGGAGGAACAAAGGAGGCTGATTCCGATGGCAGTTAATGCATTCCAAGCTCAGTCCATGTACTTCCATCAGAATCCTGGGGGAAAGTAATGAATTATTTGCTTATTGGATTCTATTTGCAGTCATCATCTATTCATTATTTTGCTATTAAATTTTACAATTATTTTTTTAATGGCACAGGAACGATGAGCCGGCATTTCTCCTTGGAAAAGGTGGTCATTATGCAACTGGAGCCGTTTTGGGGCAAATCGCAGGAAATCAGCAATTAACTGACGAATGTCTTCAAAAGTATGTAGCTGCAGGGGATGTCTGCAAACCGGTGGACTTCTTCCCTCACGGAGGGGATGAGCTATTTGTGGGGAGGGCAGGGTACTTGTGCGGGGCATTGTGGCTGCAGCAGAAACTGAGCTTCCAACCAGTTCCTCATGAAGTTAGTTTGCTCCTTTACCATACTACCAATTAGCTTATTCAACTAGACACATCATCAGTAATCATGCATGTATTCTGATTATTTACTTAAAACCAATTTTCAATTTCAGGATCTGAAGACAATTTGGGATGCAGTTATTGAAAGCGGACGCAAATATGCCAAGAGACACAAAAGTCCCTGCCCGTTGATGTACTCGTATTATGACACGGAGTATTTGGGTGAGTCAAGAATAATTCAGATTAAGATCTGCCTGTTTACTACAAAAATAATTGACTTGGGGCGGATCGATTAAATAATAATCACTCATCATTTTTAATTCGCAGGAGCTGCCCATGGCCTATCATCAATTTTGCAAATGCTCATTTCATTCCCTGCATTCCTCAACGAGAATCCTGCGGCAGCCACGCTAATTAAAACAACAATCGATTACTACTTAACCCTCCAAGACAAAACGGGCAACTTCCCCTGCGCGATGGACGAGACAGGGAATCAGTCTCGTCATTCGGATGACATGCTTATTCATTGGTGTCACGGGATTCCCGGAGCAATCTACTTATTCGCCAAAGCCTACAAGACATTCAACGAGCAAAAATATCTGGATGCCTGTCTTGCCTGTAGTGACCTGATGTGGAATCGGGGTCTCCTTCGCAAGGGTCCCGGAATATGTCACGGAGTGACTGGAAGCGGCTATGTCTTCCTCGTTATTAATCAGTTATTGGGAGGGAATGATGCAAAATGCTTGTACAGGGCAGGGAAATTCGCTGAATTTATTGATCAGCAACAGTTTCTGAGGGAAGCCCGTCAACCGGATTCCCCTTTCAGTTTGTATGAAGGCTGGGCTGGAGCCGTGTGCTATCTGATGGATTTACTGCAACCGGAAACGGCGGAATTCCCATTCTTTAATTGGGATATTCAATACTAAGGTTGAATCGCTGTCCATGCAATGGATATAAGGATTAAGAATTTTATGACATCTTCATATTGTAAAATACTATGTACATAATGAAACTTTATAATGAATTTAAGATATAAGATAATGCGTGTTTATTAAAATAAAAACTCAATTGGGCTACGTTTGATTAAAAGTTCTTGTGGTTTCAGCTATTACTTTCTTGATTCACAGAGCCTACTCGGTGAATATGTAGATGTCGTTTGCTTTGCTGCATGACATTTGCTTATTCCCAAACATTTTTCTATGTAATTTTATTCCTTCTTTTCATCAAGTCTATAACTGCATCCATGCATCTGCATCTGCATTCTTCATCCTGTAAAAATAATTCTGCATACGAACAGCCACTTCGATAAGACCTAATAATGAATGAATCATATTTTAATACTAACGATAAGTACCTAAATTGCATTTGCTTTACACAGTTTTACAAGCTACAAGTGCACCCTACCCTGATACAAAGTACACAGGATCTCGTTCAAAATACAAAGTAACTTTAAAGTTTAAAGCATAATTATTATTTTTACTTTACAATTTAGTATTGCGTGTGTATGTTTGCCTATTCCTATGAATATTATTCCTATGTACGCATGAGTATAATACTGCAAATGAAGCAAAATCCAACTATATTCGACCATGCCACATTACTGTAAAACAAGAAGGAAAGCACCGTTACCTATTTCACTTTGTTAATACTGCCTTTACAGCCAACAATTGTAATCATACAAACGAAACCTCACTGTAGCATGATCATGAGTCATCACGTCATCATCATCCACTATCCACAATCACTGTTCATTTTTCAAGGTACCTTAAAAGATTGAATTTATACTTGGTTTTATTTAAGCTCTGCCTCAGCACATCATCACGACATACATTTTGAGGTGGTTGAGTCAGTATTATTTGGCTAGTCCTTGGGAGAAGTTTACCAAAATATTACTAAAATTGTTTCATCTATTGCAAGTTTCACAATTCACACTCAATTCATTCACTCAAACATTCAATCACACAATTAAATCATGGCCCTGAATCATCTTTCAGTTCCAAAAGTATATAATGGGCTGGTCTCCTTGTTGAATGAGCAACATGGAGAAAACGGCTACAAGTTAAAAACCTTCGCAATTAGCAACCCTTGTTCTGCCCAGGATAATTTCATGAGCGAAATTTATTCAATTCGTGCCGGAAGAGAACTCAAGAAAGACGATGACACCAACGTCACCGTCATCGATGAAGATATTAATCTCATAGCAAAGTCACAAATTGTGACTCCCGAGACTGCAGCCGATATTCGACGCTACGTGTTTAATCTAATTTTCACCAAAGAAATGCTACTCTACTCGACCATTCTGCAAAGGATGGAAGCACTGTCAATGGAAATTGGGCAACCCATTCCAGCTTTGGCTCCCAAAATGCATCATTACTATACTGAAGGGGAAGCCTACGCCTGTATTTTCATGGACAACTTGATATCGAAGGGGTTTTACATTCCAGAGACTCATGGCAAGGGTATCGGGCTGGAGGAATGCAGATCTGTGATGAAGGCCATGGCCAGATTTCATGCCTTGTCATTAGGTAACGATAATAAATAACAATTAAGAATAATTAGATTGTTCAATAATCTTGAAATTTGAGTACTTTATAATGGGATTGCTTTTTTTTGTCCAATTTGTAGTAATTGAAGCACAAGATGGAGCCCCCTTTCCGGAAAAGCATGAGATCTGCACAGCAGAATTCTTTTTATGTGAGGCAACGGCCAACTCAATGACTCCAATTGTTCAAGGCTCCTACGATGGGATTACTCAATTGGCTGAAAAATATCGACCAGATTTAGTTCCAGCTTTGGGGCTTCTTCAGAAAAAAGAAAGCATTTGGGATCGGTTGTGTGCTCTGGTCAAGCCTGGCACATCTTCCTTTTCCTGCCTTTGTCACGGGGATGCTCGACTTAACAACGTATTCATAAATAAGGGGGACATTGGGAGCGTCCGGTTCATTGACTTCCAGTTGACAAGATATGCCTCACCACTCACCGACCTTCAATATATACTCCACATGGGGGCAACAAAGGAATTCCGGGAGAAGTACACGGATCAAGTGCTCCAAGCTTATTATGAGGAATTCATGTCCATCCTGGGGAGCTTCCCATCCCTCAAGTTGTTACCAGCTAAGGAGGATGCTGTCAGGGGATGGACACTTGAGAAATTGAAGGAGGAGTATGAAGCCATGACCATGTATGGAGTCCTTATATCCACAACGCTTCTTCCCATCATCTTGCTGCGGCCGGGGGATATCAATAAATCCGTTAGTCAAATGAGCAATGCTGAAAGGGACAAGTTCTGGGCGGAAGGAAGGCAAGAAATGGTTTTTGATATGGGGTGCAAGCATGAGGATGTCCGGGAAAGGTTGTTTGATATTTGCGAGGAAGGGATTGCCTCTTTTAACAAGCAAAAAATGGGTGGGTCGTAATTTAAAAAAAAGTGATTTTGCAAATCATCGTTTAAACTTTATTTTCTCATTATTCCAGCCAGTATTTTTAATTTAAGGGGGCTATAATAATAAATTTTACAAATTGATCGTAATTTTATCAGTTCTGTAGCTAATTTATGTCAGTTAAATTAAGTTAAGCCGTAATTTTAATTTTGATAAACCATTTGTTTGAAAACCGAGCACTATTCTCTGTGCTATTCGTATCATTTATTTTTTTATCCGGCATATCCGACACTTTTGAAAGTTGATCTGATCTCCTAACGTGAGTTTCTTTGAAATTTACTTAAGTGCATTGCATATCAATTACTCTTTTCTATCACTAACTCAAGGTAGACTTAACTCAATGTCAATCCTTGACTTAAACCCAGATACCTTTATGGCATGGGAATGGAGAGGAATGATACGCTTTCAGCTTGACTTATCGGAGAGCGTCTGTCAAAGTTTCATTTTTATCATCAATCCAATCCACTCCTCTCCTTCCCTCCATTAATTCCCTTCTAATCGCATTCTTTCACCAGGACCAGATAACTCTACTTTCTCTCGGTCCCATATCATCACATCAAACCATACCATACCATGAAAGAACCTAAATCGGATAAACTCCTCAGAGCAGAGGGGGATGATGGGAAGGGAAAGCTGCTGGAGTTTTTACTTACTTGATTTTTTAAATTTTTAGAAACTTTTCTTTCCTTGGGTTGGTTGATGGTTGAAGTAACGACAACGCATTGGGACTTGGGACCAAAAACGACACAGATGAATCTCTCTGGTCCCTCCTCTGATACTCTCGATCTCAGTTTTTGGTCCCCACTTTGTTTAACCCAGCCAGTCAGAACAGAAGCCTATGCATATGCATTTATCTATCTATTTCGTCCTTCCTTCCTTAAAATCCCAAATCGCTTCCACCCAGATCCGTATCCAGATATGCATGGAGCTGCTCGTGAGTTACTATATTTCAACAAGCTTTCTCACTTAAATATAAAGACATAGTCAGAGCGAGTCCCTTTTCTTGGCTCACTGGTGTGTATGTGTGTGTGTGGGAGATCCGTTTTCACACCCTAATTTAATCTGAAGTTTTAATCCATTTAGATAGTGAGAAAATCCAATTTTTGCTCCTCGCAAAGGAGTTTGCTTCCTCAGTCCCCAGCTTTCTCCTCCGCAGTATTTACTTCATCCATGGTTCATGAATTTCATGATCATATCCATATCATATCCTTTTTCCTTTAGTCTTAAAATATATTCTTCCTAGAAGATTTTGGACTGCTTTTTAAAAATACATGCATTCTAAAAAAAAAGTTTAAATATATTGTAGATGAAAGATTTATATAAGTAAACGAAAAGTATTACACTGTTTGTGTTTTGGAAACTTTAGATGGCCAGAGGGAGCGAAATGAATACGTCGGTGTTTGTAGTCTAAATTAAGGAATGATATAATGATGCAACCTAAAATATGAAATGTGAGGCTTCGGTGGCCCCAAATTAATTGAAGGTTTTCCTAGTGTTAATTTTACATATAGATCGGTCTTGGATATTGTCGATGGATAAAAATGAGGCATAAACAGCAAATTTATAAAGTGCATTGTTAGAATTTAAATTGCCTCGATAAATATATAACTTTTGATGAGCCTGGTTTTGTAAAAAAAAATCAAATTGCTCCCTCTGCCTGCTTTATTGCACCAGCTTAATGAGTTCTTATTGCTAGAATTCAAAGATAATCTCCAAGAATCGTAACAATCAATTGTCATATTGCTATTTATCTATCATCTAGAATAAAATAAACTACTTCAAAGAACCAGGTACAATCGTTAGGAAGACTAACCGTCGATGATTTCTAGCCAATATTTATTACAGGCTGTGTAAAATATTTTACACACTAATATTCTCCCACATGAGGAACTGAAGCATAAACTGCGACATATATTTCCTATGCATGTACTTCCTAGGGAAATTTCACGCTTTCTCCCATCAGCCTCCTTTCTTTCTCTTTTCCCAGGAAAAATATAGCATGCTATCTTGCCCGTTTTTCTTTGTCACTTTCTCTCTCTTCCCATTTCCAATATTTCCACCCCTTTATTCTTCTGTCTCGAAGATCAGCCTCAGCTCCAGAAAGATGTATAGGTATATTTTAACTGTCTTTGTGCTCCGATTCGTTTCAGCTTGCTTTTCCATTCATCCATAATCCTGTCCATTATTTGATTTTGAAAAAGCAGATCTAAACGTGAGGTGACCATAAAGATATAAAAATAGATAGACAAAGAAAGGAAGGATTTTTGGGTTATCATCGATACTATCATGTTATCCCATGTCCATCCGTCTATATTCAAGTAAGTGGACTGGACTGAACTACAGTTTGATCGCTGTGATCCCTTCGGAGATACAATGGCTGGGAAATGGTTTGGTAGACAACTCCAGGCGGACACGATATGCAGTACCCGAATAATTCGATGCCCTCTCATTCTATTTGAATTTGCCGAATGCAAAGTGTGGGGGACTGGGGGGAAAGATGGAGATGTGGTGGATATGTCTACAATAAATTCAGGAGTGACTTGTGGAAGCGGTTTGGGAATATTCATCTATATCCATCTATATTGATGGTGATAAATCCAGATCCGGAAAAAGAACGGATTTTTTCACAGAAAAAAACTTTCTTCTAAAATTATAAAGTGCCCACTTATTATTCACGAGCATACAAGCCCAATGCAATGGTGCATAAGAGTTGGTATTTTTGTTTGGATGAAAGGGGGATAAGTTTCATATGCCACAAGCAATATATGCCATATCAGACAGGAAGTGGGATAGGTAAAAGGTATAATATGATACTTATCCATTAGACATGTTCTCCGAATCGGCAACATAAACATAGATTTAACAAGCTTATCTTTTCACTTAACTTTACTTCCTCTGTTCCCCGAATAAAAAAAAAGAAAGTTGACTGACAAGGGAGCCTAGAGGACTGAAAAAGTTCTCCCCCATTTAAAATTGACCCAATCCAAATCCAAGGTAAATGAAACTCCTTCTCTCTCCGACTCGGCTCGTTTCCGCCTTTTCCACTTGAAATAATAAAAAATGTTGAGAAAAACGGATTTCTCGGCTGATGATCTGATGCTGATACCGGGAATCAAGTAAGTGACTCTGTCTCAGTCACAGTTATATACGTATCCTGAATCTTGACTCTTCCATTTTACATGAGATGAGATGTGTGAGTAAGTCCAAACTTTATTTTTAAACAATGACTAAGAAAAAGTTTTCCCTCTTGTTCAAGCCCCATTTTTTCAAATCCGTTGGAGCAGTTTCATCAGTCCTAAGCCATTTACCCGGCCATTTGTTGTAGGGAAAATAACATTGCTTCAAGTTAAGTTACACCTTCCAATAGTGCTGATCTGATACTATAATACTACTTACTCTTACGACCTACTCCATGATGGGCGTAGTAATAGTATTTATTTTATGGCAGAGTAAAAAATTGTGTTGTCATTCCAAGAATCACAGATCCTTTGTCCTTGCCCAGTTTTTCTGTGATATAAGCTTGGGCATAGGTATAGAGCTATTATATTGGTAAGTATCCAGCCAGGTAAGTTACGGAGGGCTAAGGCTACCCTGGGTGGGTGCGGATTCCCTGCAGGACATTTATCCGAACTGGGAAGAGAAAAAAATGCCCATCTGAAAAAGGGCATCTCTCCAAAACAGATAGAGTACTTATATATATATGTTACATAATATGTCAAAAATGGAAGGAAACCCAAACCCCACACAAACAACTAGTGCAACAACAGCAACAATGTACCAAGTCGAATTTAAAGATACTGGGAAAAATAACACCCAAATAGGTAAACAAATCATTGATAAGGTTTCACTCGACTCTGGACGAAATGGGCTCTTCAATTTCGTTTGGATTCTCCAGTAAATTTGGAATGGATTTCAGTCGTTTACTCCAAACTCCAAGATCGCCCCTTTTATGCCTCACATGACATGGATATAGTTATACTTATACTTAACTTAAGGTACTTGTACTCCTCCGGGTTGTTGGGTTGACTTGAGATTGAGAGGAGTACTCAGGACAGGACCAGGACGAAACGATATCTTCGTAGAAAAAAATACGATATAGCTAGATAGATTGATATGGATAGGTGTTGGCCTTTATAAAGCTTGGGAAATCTGGCATTTGCACCCTGGAGTGCACAATTTAAAGGCGTAAAGGATAGATTATATGGTACTTTTGTTTGGAGCTTGAAGGTTGAGGAGAGCTGAATTTGTGGAGAGAAGACCCAATTGAGGGTGAGGGAAGAAGATGGAGTCGTTCATGTTTCGATCTTTGCACCCGACCCTACAAATAAATTGGGAGGAAAGCAACATTTTTACAATAAGGGCATGACATGTGCTGTATATAATGTTTTTTATGCTGGGATTGGATTTGTTGTTGTTATAAAGGTCAATCCATTGCAATTATTTTGTATTTTACTATTTTCCATCCCAGTAGAATAGAATACACTTCAAGTCACTGCTCAGGCCATGATGTAAGGAATAAATTTGAGGGCTTTTCTGATCTACTCCCTATTGATGAATTTAATCTTTCACTGAAGCTGAAAGAGATATCTTTAATTAATATCTTTTCTATAGGTTTTAATTATTTTTTTAAAATAGGGATTAATTCCATTCCAACTCCGTCTGATGAACTACCTTATAAATAAAACATGATTTATTCGTTTAAAAAACTTAACAATTCAAATAATTCGTCTAAAACCCGAAATACGGGGCACTGTAAGATGGAATGGATGATAAATGACAGGTCATAATTTTTCCATCCTTGTAATAAAACTTGACTTGGAACTCGGAAGGGGAAATGTCTAGGTACCAGGTATAGTTCTACATCCTGCCATGAATGCTTAAGTATTTGTCGTGAATCCATAATAATATATTCCGCTTCATAAATGAACCTAGATATCAGATCCTCAGAAGTTTAGGATCTCTTATTTGGCGAAAACATTCCAATCCAACTTTATGCCCATTTGAACAAAAAAAGTGTGTCCTATTCCATATTCTCCACCTTCCATTCGATATTCGATTGTCTGCTCCACTTTCTCCTTGGTTGGAACTTATTGAAGAGTATTGTCTAGGTGCAAATATTCCACTGGACTGGATTGGATATGGATACTGATCTAGTGGGAAATGGGTATGTTGAGGGGCATCAAACCTGCAGCCCAGGCCGACCCAGGCTGAGATATTTATTTCTTGGAAAAAGTTCCACATCTTTGGAAACGCAGATGTGATGTGATGTGAACAGAGAGGGAAAAGTAACGCCGAGAAGTTCAAGATGTTTTTTCTCCACAATGTGCCGTCCTCATTCTCATCCCTACCCTATCCCATTCCACGGATGAATTCAATAAATCTTTTTGGTGACTCAAAATTACTATTCAGTTTGAACTAAAAAGTCATTGGAATTCCAAATTTTCTTGCTTTTCTTCAGATGAATATTCTCCCTTCTTCAAAACTATTGTTTACCTTCTGCATTTTTATTAGAGGCTCGCATTAATAAAAGCCAAAAAGCGTGAAATGTATAAAGAAAGGACTAAGGAGATTTATACTTATATTATAACAGTAGGTTAGGTACATTGAATTGTAATCAGCCTTATCCCTTTTGAATCCGGTTATATTCTCACAATCACAATTAGAAATGGGATCCTTTATTCTGTTTTAGGAGAATGGAATGGTCGGTATATTAGGTTTAGGTAGGTTTGGGGTTGAGAACAGAAGTTTCTTCTTGGAAGAGCCCAGATGGATTCTCCTGAATTTAATTATTTTGCGACAGGGATCCGAAAATAAGTAATTTAAAGAAAATAGTCATTTCCCAACTTCTTGCAAGGTTCCAGTAGGATCCAACCTCCTGTAAAGTAATTAAAACATCCTTGGGTAAAAAATATGTTTACACAATAGAAATATTTAACCCAGGCAGCCACTCGATGAAGTATGCTGCTGTAATTAAACCTACTATGTATATATGTACAATATAGCTGGCGTATTCGTTTGCGTCTCCCAATCCCGCGTTGTGAAAGCAGGTAACTATTTATACCTACCTACCTATGCGTTTTTTTCACTCTCTTATTCTGGGAAAATTGAATAGAAATCTAAAACATTCCATTTCTAAAACATATTTTTTCTTCCTTTTATTCTTCAGAATCAAGACAAAGAATGATGTGCAGAAAAGAATTTTTCATTTAACTTTTTTAGTGCACTTATTTTGTCAGTTATTGAACTTAT
This sequence comes from Pseudosinella alba, assembly GCA_034700485.1. Taxonomy (NCBI): domain Eukaryota; kingdom Metazoa; phylum Arthropoda; class Collembola; order Entomobryomorpha; family Entomobryidae; genus Pseudosinella; species Pseudosinella alba. The sequence continues at coordinate 1,412 of JAQIXQ010000344.1, read as the reverse complement.
TCCCTGGTACACTTTCATTGTATCTGAAATTTTAACTTGCCACAATAAATAAATAACTAAAAGTTAACGGCAGTCCATGGCTTCCAGATAATTTAAAAGCGGAAAATCACTCTCCCCATCATATTCAAAGGGGGAAAGAACTCAACACTCAAGGGTGCAAGTGCAAATGGTGTTCGGACTTATTATCAGACCACGTTACAAGTACAACTTCACTTCCTGCTTTCTTTCAATAATGATAAAGTAATGGTGTGGTTGAGCCTGTTCATATTTATGTAGGGAAGTGTTTTCCTAAAAAGAATGAACTATGGAAGAGCTTTCCAAATTCCTTCAATAGAATGTTTCCTGTTGTCCCATGTTTACATGATAAATACTTATTCATATTTATATAAAATGTTTTGATATTTCCATTTCCTAAAATTCCTCATACCTCACATTGAAAATAGCTCAACAAAACTTATATACTTATTTAATAAAACATCCCCGCTTAATAAATTATGTACTTATGTATTTACTCCAATAGACTAGGTATCTAATTTATATTCTTCGCAGTTATTGAAGGCATGTGTGCCTTTACTAACTTTTTGATGTTGTGGTCAGTTCGCACCCCCGGAACAACTTTCTCGGTGGCTATTAAAGTTAGTATTTTACGCAGCATACACAGTACATCTCGAACTACGATACCATCCTGTTTTAAAACAATTTTCCCTACATGTAATCTCACACCTCTTCTCTTTCGGTCCGCATCATAGGATTAACCAAGTAGGATGGAGCAGTCCGAGTCTGATCTTCTTATAAAAATATTTAGTTGGTTGTTACATAATATTTTTATTTTTAAACACTTACGTAATAAGGAGTCGGCAGACCACCGGGGCTCAAATATGACTTCATGGCCCTAACTTGATATACATTTAAACATGTACGCATTAGCAAAAGTTTGCATCCTCACCCGGTGTAAATACCCTAAATGCTTACATAATGGAGAAAGTTTTCTCCCCCTCTCCTCGCCTCGCCTCCAAACTAAACAGTCCTTACCGTTACCAAACCACTTTCCCTTTTACCAGCCCGTTGAATTTTCATACTTTTTTCATACTTTCTTTATAGTTTAGCTCATAGCTTAAGCGAAAAGTAAGTAAGTACGTAAGCAACTAAAAGGGAAAGTCGCTTTCATTCTCCTTCCCATTTTTCGTATTTTTTTTTCTGGGGCATATCAAAACGATACATGCTCTTGGAACTTTGGATGGAGGGAGAGCCAACGGAGCTGTAAACATGATCATCATCGCCATCATCATCCTCATCATCACCAAAGCTGGTAAAGTTCCCACCATCCCACCACCACAACGGGTGTCAAGTCAAGCCTAAGATAAGCCAAAACACACATTCTTTTAGACTTTCACTCTCCCCCCCCCCCCACA
>JAQIXQ010000343.1:0-33781 GCA_034700485.1 Pseudosinella alba | reverse complement strand
GGAAAAGCCCATCGAAACAATTATAATTGTATTGTTGCTAATATCTGAATTTAATAAAAAACTACTACTACTACTACTACCATCCATTCCACATTTAACGATTATTCATATGCATATACCTACATCAATTTAGCTAGTTCACTACTTCACGGCATGAATCTCTTATGGAGAGGAAATGCTAAGGCTTTAGACGGAAAACAAAAAAAAAACGCTTATTCAAGTATCGATCCAAATTCTCCATAAAAATTGCAACACCTTCAAAAAAGCTACATCACGAGCTTTTGTATCCCGTTCCATGTGCAAATTTCAATCCTTTCTCCTGATATGCCTAACTCTACATATTACAACTGTTTAAGCCTATAATTTAGACATTCGGTTTTTTCCTATTTATTGCATGCATTTCCATTTCATCGCCATCGTCATCATCCACATCGCACTACCGACACCAAACATGATGAGTGCTGACTATATGAGCCCAATCCAATTCAATATAGCGACCTAAGCATTATAAGGAAAGGAACCGTATCGAACTACACCGTTCATTTCATTTCGTACTACTTTATTCTTTTCTCCCTGCCTTTTCCCAGGTCGTCTAAAGTCTAAAGCCTCATGGTTCATTAACATTTATCTGGGTCTCTCATAGAAAACTTTTTTCTTCTCTCTCTATTTGGCTATTGCTGGTGGGCTATATAGGCTGTGTGGCTTAGTTAGCATCACAACCACCATCATCAGGAGAACTCACAAATGAACTGGAAATAGGTGGAATGGATTTTTTCTCCCCGTTCTAATTTTTTATTGTACGCATTGTTATCCTAACCTCCCTGGATAAGCTCTTATATGTACCTCTGGGCATTTGGGTTCTTGCTGACTTTGGGGATTCCGATCCGAATCCGAATATTTCGAGCTTGGCTGTGCTCTATATTATGTTATAGCATACTGTAAACTATACTAAATAGTTGTATGCATGGCTTACTTATAATATGCCAGTTATATTTTTTTTGTGTTTGGATTGGAGGATAATGGTTGATTATGATTGCTACTTTAACCGTTGTCCATTTCCTTAATTTGATGGAAGAATAAATTGGGATAACCTGCCTCTGCCTTGCCATACCTACATTTTTAGGTATGTAGGTAGGGCAGGTACACATCCACATGAATATGAATGTGTAATTTTTTAAAGCAAATAAAATACTTTTTTTCAAGTGGGGGCTATTCTCAAGAAAAATATGCTGACTCATGTACAGATATGTAATATTGATATGTGCCTACATAAACCTAAATCGATTTCTACCTCCCACCTTTTCCTGCAATTGTATGTACTTATTGCTATAAAATATTCGTGAAACTTTTCAACTTCCTCCAACCTCCGTTCCAACTTCTATTCCATAATTTCATGTTCATCAGCTCAAGAAGATGCTATATATTCATATTACACATTACACATAGGTATGTACTTTCTTGCAAGTCCGTGCTAAATCTTTCTTTCCACAGGTTTTCCTCCTTCCCAAAATCCAAGGCCGATTGCCAATGAAATGAATGAAATGAGTTTAGGTTTGGGCCAAGGTATAATAATTTTTTCTTTCTGTTGGAGATGTGATGCGATACGGCAATAAAAAATATGCATGTCGAGAATTGAGTTGAGTCATACGCAGAAAAAAAAACTGTTTTCAAAAATCTTACTGCCTCGTGTTCAACCTTTACCGATTTATAGGACATACCTACATTAATACTTATGTAGGTATGTATTCTTTCAGCAATAATATATTTTACAAGACTATTATTTGACTTTACAATCAGTAAAAAACCAACATCACTCCTGTTCAGCTCATTTGAGTACATCATTAATGTCTCTAATGTCAGGATCCAATATTACCGCACCGCCTTCAAGAACAGAACATAATCCATGCAAATGGCAAGTAGTAAGTAAGCGATATAAAAAATTATATTTATTTTTCCTCGGTGACGTAATGTCTAATGTAAGGTAATGTACCGCATGCATAAACAAATAAAAATGTGAATCATCAGCATCATCAATATCATCGTCTTCCTCTCCTCCCCGGTTAAAAAATAATGGCATCATCACCAACATTATTACCTAATCTTCATTGCCACCATTTAGTTGACTTTAGTGAGTGAGTTTAAACAGGAAAAGTGTTCATTTAATTTCTGGTTTATACAAAAAAAAAGCAGCAGCTCCTTAATTGCTTGACATGTTCAGTTTCATCTCATCAGAGATAGATATTTACTTTGTAATTTACTGGATGATGACGATGCTGATGAAATGATGGGAATCGGATTGTGGATGGATAAGACATTTCACAAAACACTTAAAAAGATGCTTTAGAAGAAAGCTAGCAAATTTTTGCCTTCCAAGATAATCTTCAAATCTTCACGTAATTGGATGGGAGAACAAGAGTCGTATGGCTCTGTTTTGTGGCTGTTAAGATCGCTAAGAATGCAAATAATTCCGAAAAACACGATGTACTAATTAGTAAGGTAAAATTGCCAACGTCATGCCATGCAAACTAGTTAAAATTGCTACTTTTCCATCCACTGTAATAATAAATGCCCTGCATTTGCATGCTGTGTGATTGCGATATTATCAGTAGCCCCATTCCAATGGAGTCAATTCAATTCATCTTCATCTCCCCTTTTTCTCTCCCTTTGTTTTTGTTTCACGGGATTAGGATAAATGACATGATAAGGGAAAGGGATGGCATGCATATGTTGTGGTTACGTAATTATGTGAGATGATATGATAATATTGCCGATATGTTGATGATGATGCCATGATATGCCAAACCATTCGTCAACAAAAAGCAGATTCCAAATGTTGATATTGGAATTGAAAGTGAGGAGGGAAATGGAAAACATAAATAGACACTAAGAGGAAGTAAAATAAAACTTCCTCAATCGTGGTTATAAATGCTCCAGATTTTTACTCAGTAAAGAAGCAGCTTTTTTTTTCTTTCCACGGAACAGCTAACCTGACATCACGTAATAAATTGTGGAATTATTCGTTTGCAAAGCTTTTAAACATCATCTTGAAATGTTTACGATCTGGGAACATATCAAGAAAGAATTAACTTCACCATTCTAGCATTGCGGAGTAATCTAATTACGGAGGAAAATGACGCGTTTGGGTAAAGACAATTTTAATTCATTATATTAAGTTCATATTTTAGACATTTCAATAGACAAAAGTCGGCCATGTTCAAAGTATTTCAATTTTTAAATCATTTAAATAATTATACCAAAATATGACCAAATATGATTATAACTTTCAATAAGACATTATTTAAGAGCATTTAAAAAGAACTCACGGCCTTCTTGAACGGAGCTCCAAGAAGCCTCGACAATGAGGCAAAGCAAAAATATGCTTTTATACATATTGGATCACTATAATATTCACAGGACCACTTCACAATTAATTTCCTTTTCAAGCCACTCACTCTCGACCCGAGTGGCTTTTTGTAAATCGTTTTCCTCCTCAAATACCCACTCAAACTATTATGCACTCTGTCACCAATTAACTGGAACAAGTATATTTTATTCTTTAATACACAAGACCATCCTAATTTAATAGGATATGTCTGTGATTTAATATTTTTGTCTAATTAGGTAATTCTTTATCGCAAACCCACGACACGATTCACAGAATTCTTTCCCACAGGATCCACTCTTGGAACAATTTTTTTTACACTAAAGCCGTTTGTAATTGAGATGAATATCTAACCAAATTTATAATTTAACTTGATTTGACTATGTGGGACAATGATGAATGATGGAATTAAAGCAATTTCACTTATGTTTTTTCGAGAAAGTCTAATTACAAATATTACGGATCCCTTCACCGATATCAACTAATCCAGATTTAGATCCGATCCGACCGATTAATTTTGATAAGCCTCATTCCACGAAGCACACTACCCCATCCAAATGATATGATTGGTGAAGCTGAAGTTTTGAAACCATGCAATATGCATGCCAGTATTTACCTATACCTATTCCCCTCTTCCAAAGCACTATATTTCTCAATAAGTACTTTTCTTTCCTTGCAATAATAATGACGATGCCCGGATTGGGATTAAGTTGTGCAAAATTGCAATGCAGTTGTATTCGGGTTTATCCAGATTCCTTCTTTTTATTTTCCAAGTGAGAGAGAAAGCATTTGTCGCAAAACTGTAGTCGTACTTTTTTTTAGTCCCTTAAAAGCGCTGCTGCTGATTTATGCTGGAACAGAGCCACAGCAAGAAGAAAAAGTGCAGGAGCACGGTTTATAGGGGTTGCCCTTTAACTTTCTTTTTTAGCATAAGACAGTTTTCCTTCAAGACACACACATAAAAGTTGCATACAAGCAAAGAGCTCGGACGACTTGCTATGTGATAGAGAACCAAAGTGAAACTATGAACTCCAGTATTCTGTCAGAAGGAAAAACACCTTTTCCTACGAAAAACTCCTTGTACTCCCTAGTATTACTTTGGACTCCCTCTCTCCTTGCTTTTCTATACAGTCATTGTTATTTCCCGAAGTTTATGCAGAGGAACACAAGAGGATAGATCATTATTTCTCCCCTCTACGTCTTCGGTTTCCCCTCGATATCATCCCCACGTTAGTTTTTTGGGCTTTTGTAGACTCCTATATCCCTGGTTCTGGCTCTAATATGTACAGCTTTCCGTTGTCCCTCCGTAATATGATGCCCCTTGTCGAATCGACAATGCAAAGCCAGGTCTAGCTTTTTTCTCCTGATTCTACTTTAGTACGCAGCGCAGCAGTTCGCTGGGTTTTCCAACATTATTCGGGAGTTCGGGAAGTTACCATTTGCTCCTTGTAGCCTTTTCTCATCGAATCCTTACAAGACGATCTAGTATAATGTAAAATATCCCTGGCGAAATGCAAATGTATTGTGGATTCATATATGGATGGAATGTGGACATAGAGGAGAGGAACATTGAGGAGCGTTGTATGTTATATTGTCCCACATATTAGTTTGTGCCTAAGACGCTTTCGTAGGAGAGTAGAAAACTAGTCTGACTACGTTTTCACAGCTCTTACGACACAATTACATGTGGATGGAGTTGGAGGAGCAAGTGTAGTTAAAAGATATCCTTCGGACGCACTGGCTGCATTACGTGGATCTAGCATAACAGGCAGATATATAACCATTTTGGGTTACACACCAGACTTCCAATGATACTCTTTTTTTTACCTTTCGCATTTCGGTTAAAATTGGGTATATCAAAAGCTAAAGCATTTCATTTCAATCTTGTTTGCTTTGTGTGTACAACCGTGTACGCTGTTTAGGTGAGTATAAAGATCGGAATATGCATGAGCCTCTGACATGAGAGAGAACAGGTTCACAATCACGATAATGCAATCCAACCCTTTTCCCATTCTAGTCAAGGAATAAAAGGTAGAGCAGGGAATAAATGTAAAAATGGTAATTGTAAATGTTGGGCTGAGGTGAGGACAAGAGAAGAGGAGACAATAAGCGAATACCGAATACCATGTGGTTCAACATCATCCTGATATCATGGTCCTATGGTGGTCATCATTAGCATCATCCAATGATAATATGATAGTCCTAATGTTGGGCCGAGTCGAAATATAATAGCGAATAGTCATATTGATGGATGATATTATAGATATTATACCTTGAAAGAGCGACTATAAAAGACAAAGCATGTTTAAAGTTACATGTGGGAGCCAGGTATGGTCAGGTAAAGTAGTTGGAAGACTCTTCAATTATGTCAATCAATGACACCTTTGTTTTTGTCCAGTTTGTTTTTGGCCTTTTTGGAATGTATGTAAATTACTTCCTGCTGTGAAGCGAATGAATGGATTCGAGATGTTCATAAAGGAGAGGCTGTATATGCAAACCAAAATTGATAACATAACATGAATTTGCGTACTTATATGCATTAGCAATTTGGTTTTGACATCGGTCGGTAGTCCGCATTTGGTTTGGATATAAATACCTATGTAAATATATGATGCCTAAATAATACAACATAACATATAATACATTTGATGCAAATCAGCTCCAAAAACAGAGTATGTATTTCCATGCTTAATTTTGCCCAGGCGTTGGGATAGGATCATGGATAAAATAGATAATTATTCATATCAGAAGCTCACGTGTGACAATATTTATTGCCCTGCTAATAATCGATGTCCAGTCCGAGCGATATCTGATGGGCTGGAATCACGATTAAAGCTAAGCATTGCAATGGCCCTCCATTTTTCTGATAATGAATTAAATTACGTATTTTACAGAAATTATGATTGAGGACAATGAAATATTCAGCCCCTAAACTGCAAAACAGTTATTAATTTTACACGTAAAAGATACACTTGCAATTTACAATACCTTTTATTATCCCTTTCATCTTCTAAGTTATAATCACAAGAATGGTAAAAAAAAGCTTACCTAAGTTGACTAAATTAACACAATTTTACTAATAATTTTATTCCTCTTCTTCGACTTCCTTCTTTTTAGTTGCAACTTCATCCAATATTCCTCCTGTAAGATCCACTTTAAATTCCTCAAATCCATGGTCAGGGGTCTTTAGAATACAGCTAATGACAAAGTCCGAAGGAGATTTATTAGGCACTCTTCTGGGTACGGCGTCGGCGAGGATAGATTTAAAATTATCGTATAATCCGTCCATGTCCAGCTACAACGAAGAAGAGTAACATTGATTTTATTAATTAATTTTAAGCATATGTCAATTTTTAATGCAAGTTGTTTAAAATAAAAACATCACAAGAACTCCAACAACTTATTTACCGTTCCAATAGGCGTCTCAATATATGCAAAGTCTGGCTCCCTATCATTTTTGGCAACGTGGATCTTTATTCCAGATTTTAGTCTTTTGGCTTCTGCCACCAAATCAGTACTTATGGTTTTGGCTCGAACCGTTGGGAACTTCTTCTTGATTAGACCTCGGATTGCAGCAAGATCAGGGACAACTGATGGATGAGCAATGATATATTCAAACTCCTCCGTATTAACTTCGCCAGCCTGCAATGAACAAAGCAAATTGTTTTTTAATGCCAATTTAAATCGACTATCAAATTCTGATACGAAATTCAAGAATATTAATATTACGCAATACCTGAATCGCTTTAATTAGTTCCTTTCCCCCTGCCATTTCTACGCCACCTTCCTTCAGTACATTATCAGTGTAGTCTATATCCTCAATACAAAAGGCTAATATGGAAGGGCGGACCATTCCCTCCATGAGAAACGGGCTTTTCATTTCCACCACACTTTTCCATCCGTCCATCACTCTAAATTAGAACAAAAGGGTTAATTTAGTACCATACTTCGCTTTTTTAGTATTATTAATTACATCTCCAGAAATCATTAGTTTTGGTTTATCGTGTGCCAGTAAGATCCACTTACTTATTCGGGCGATTGGGGTACTTCATATCCATGTTTACTCGCAGCACCAACGGAGCGTTCGGAACATTATAAACGGTTGGATGATGAACTTCCCGCATGTTCTGAAGGGCCTCCGCGAATGGGTACACTTTCGTCTGGAACTTCCTCAGCAAGTAGACATCATCAATTGGCAAGGGATAATGGGAGTCGTCAAAGGGGCGTTGTTTTTGATAAGGCATCCTAAATCAAATTACAATAGAAATTTAATTAGCAACTAAAATGACCATATTCACTACTAATTGCATCTAACAGTTAAATTAAACCTGATATGAATATGTTAGTTAAATGCTTTCTTACGCTTCCAACTTTCTCAGTTTCTTAAAAACGAAGCCTTTCTTCTCCTCCACCACCTTCTTCACTTTCTTGGCAGCCCTCCTGGCTCGTGTCCCCTTCCGGGCAGCATATCCTCTGGAGGGCTGATAGGTTCCCCCTGGGGGGAGGCTGAGGAAAAGGGGAGGGATGACCCGTTGCTGGATAGAAAAACTGGAAAAACACTGACCCACCCCATGCGACATCCTAGGCGCCAGCGTCGGACTCAAAATGTTACAACGCCCCGCATTTTTAAAAAACGACGAGACGCCCCAAACAACCGTCGACCGGAGCATCTTATTCTCCGTTAATTGTTCTTGTTAACGTGAATCAATCCAGCCAGCTGTAATAAATGATCAAAAATTAAAATGTATGTTTAACTTCGGATGTTATTATTACCTGTGTCTACATGTAAACAAATTCAATTAAAAGTGTACACATCTAGTTTATGAATGTACAAATTAGAACTTGGCAAATCAAGAAACGTGACTTACATTGCAATTTATTAAATGCACTATGCACTAAACTACCAACTATTCTAACCTTCTAACTAACAAACTCCTTTAAATTCACTTTTCAAAATGTGGTTTTAACTTTTGGTTCTCTGAAAATCGGCACTTCTCTTCTCCATCAAAATAAAAATACATACTTCATGTACCAAGATTCCTTTGCGCCAGCAGTTCAAGTATATTGGGGCACTGTGAGTTACTTTCGGCATTGCTTTGGAAAGTCGATCTCTCACTTTCTCATAGAGGATTCGGTTCTGTGGAATGAAACGAGTGAAAGCAAGCATGAATGATGAGCGGATGAGCCTATTGAGTGAATTTGGGGTATATCCTAAATTAAAACCTAACACCTAAAGCCTAAATGATAATGTGGATTAAAACTAATTGGCCGATAAAACAAAATATTAATTAAGGCCAAAATTATTTTGGTAGCAATCTGATGTTGTGCTAATTTAATAGTGTAGATACGCTACATTGTGAAACAATTGGCCGATGTATGTAATAATATGTATATCTCTTATTTTATTAGCCTTGAGTTTAAAATAATGTTTATAAATGTAATCCAAAGACGTACATACAATTTTTTTTGCAATCCGCAATGATATCCAAACTTGTAAAAGTTTATTCTAGATATGATTATGACTTATTCTAATATTCATAAAAATTAATCACACCAAAATAAAGTCTGAAGGATACATGTTTGCGAATTCCGTCTGAAACCTCGAAGTAGCGTCCGAATAAACGAAGGTCCGGTAAACTGACTCCCAAACCAAAGACTGGTTTGAGGTCACGGCCCCGATAAGCACTGCAAAATAAAATGAAACGAATTATTTTAAATTGGTAGAAAAATAGTCGATCTCAAAATACAATGAACAGATACTGCAGAATATATTATTTCGGAGATTTAATGCAATTAAAAAATACCTTTCAACTTCCCAGCATTTTCTTGGAGAATCTGCTTCATATTGGCCAACCGCCTAAGAGCAACAAAAGTAAGGAGTTCCAGAAGTGTATGTATCTGTCCACTGGCTTCTGTGACTGACCAATTTTGTATTAATCCCGAGATAATCTCATTCCACTGCAAACCAGACACGAGCTCTTGAATGCCCTTATTATGTTGTGTAAATGGAACGGTGAGGTTTATCAGGCTACACAGGAAGGACGCAATTAAGTCAAACTGGCCGAGTTTGGTTGCAAATATTAAAAATTGTGTACACAAGTCCTTCACTTGGGTGGAATCCATGAAACTCATTATGCCAAGGATTTGTTTGCAATGTTCTCTGTCTAAAGAACGTCGTTCCATTGTTCCTGTAATTAATTAATTAATTAATGGATGAAGTTAACCATGCATTTTTGGCTCGAATTTCAATGTAATAAATATGTGAGATTAGATTAGATGTTAACAAACAATAAGATTTTATACTGACCTTGAATGAAAATTTGAAGTTTCTTTTTCATCTCCCTATCAAAGCTTTTCAACTCTCCAGCAATTTTGAATAATTTAAGGTTCACGCTGATGACATCCTTTCTACGAGAATCTTGCAAGGATATGTACGGCATCAAATGGAAGAAATATTTGGCAAGGTTTTGTCCCTGAGTTTTCCGAATAGTCTTGACCTACAAGGAAAAATAACATTGGACTAATTTTTCCTTTCCTCCCTCAGGCTTTATCATAGAAATATAGAATATACTGAATTTTGGTATTGTAATAAAAATAAACTACGTTTATAGTAAGTATGAATATTGACATTTAACTGGAGCTGTTAAAACTTGAATTTAATGCGCATGTTGTAATTTTAAATAAATACTGTCAATTTTCAAACTATCAAATTATGCGTAAATTTATGCGTAGGGGAAAATTGAAATAAATACATATTAAATTAAGTATGTAACTATTAATAAAAACACTAATTTTCATATTTGATAAACGTACTGATTGCTCCTCAGTTCCAATGATACCGCTGCCACTAACTCCGGATCTGACATTGATGCCATTCATGTGAAGCAGTTGCTCGAACAAAGTTGTAATGCACAGAAGATTGTCCACATTTGTCTCATTCAATATATGGAGTCCATTCCGTCGACCCGCGGTGCTGTCCTTATCACTTCCTGTCGATCAAATAATGTTTTATTAATACGCATAAATTTTAATAATAATTTTTTAGAGGATATTTCTCAACATGGCAGAAGATTTATCCCTCTGCAAAGAGAAAATATTATGAAACGCTTTTTCTGTAGGTCACGGGAAAAGGATATCCTTGGACAGATGGACAAAGGCGCCAACCTATGGGAGGCTATATTTATCGTGCGATGTATGATGATTACATGATTACTTAAGCCAAGCCGCATGCAAGATACTACACTGCGCAGTTTCAAAAGTTTTCATTTCCAGATTTATCTTACTCGAGCATCCGGTTGATCAATATACCCGCTCATTACAAATACTTAAATAACAACATGTACCTAATTCTGAAGGTCCCCGTTGTTTCATCTTCCCTTTGCTCGACTTTTTATCAGAATTTCCATACGAAGCTGAAGGTTGCGTCGAAGATGGGCCCAATTCCACCCAAGTTTCAATCAGGACTGGAATACAAGAACCCAGAAATTCAATCCAAAAATCTGATGATCGATGATTGGAATCATCAGCAAATGGGGATGCAAAGGGATCTGCAGTCATCGTAGAATAGAAACGACTTGAGTAGCTGGAGCTTGATGACAATCCCTGAAGAGAATATTTCTCCATCATTTCCTTTTCTTCATCCTGGTCCCAGCAATATCCAAATGGGTATCGCATTCCGAGATAAGTTGTCGGTTTGATTGAATTGCCACTTCCATTTCCATTCCGATTCTGTTTTCGATTTGCGATTGATTGATCCAAATCTTGAGCATTCATAGATGATACTTGGAGACATTTACTAAGCATTCGTAGAACCTTTAGCCGCTCCACCATATCCCCATGCTTCCCCGTCATCTCGACCTTCAGCTTCGTGACGTTCGTGTTGGTACTATTCTTCTGGGAATTGGAAGGGGAAGTCAATTTCTCCTTGGAATCCTTGCTGGTAGTTGTGATGAGGGAAAGAATACTTGGAAGGATTACCGAACTGGATTCAGCAATTAAGGTAGAATGATGGTCCACCAAGAGCTCGATAAACGACAAGGCACCATATCGCACGGAGGGGATGAGATGAGTCAACGCACATTTCAAATGGGCTGTCAGCATGCTCCAGAAAGGACGAAGTTGATTTTCAGAAATCTATTAAAGAAATAATGTATGTATTAGGTAATATAGGTATTCATGTTACAATTTACTGATGTCAACTGTCAAGCTCAAGCAAGGAAAATGTGGATCAAACTCAAGATGTGTTCATGTCAAGATGTAAATGATGTAAAAGATGTCAATGTAAGTATCTACCTTGGAAAGGACACATTCTGCCAACTTTAGATTCTCTTTCCTGACCACGCCCTCCTTGTCAGATGCGATGCTGGCAATCTTCGTCAAAATCCTGTCCAGGTTCCGGAGAATCGTGTTGAAATGGGACGTGGCAATCTCATGAAGGCCAACCAGAGCATCCTTCCTCATGTTGACGTTGTGATGATTCGCCGTTGACAGGAGATCCTGAAATATATAGGTGATATGAGCACACGTGTCACTGTTTGATGTAATCTAATTTAATGCGCAATAATTTTTTTAAATTATAATTTTTCGTCGGGATTACCTGAACGCTTTGCCTCCTTCTCGTATAACTTTCCTCTTCTTCCGTTATCACAGATGATTGGGAGGACTGGGACTGCTTTAGACGAAAGGCTGATGATGACGTTTGTGGACCTTGACCCTGATCCGGAAGGAGTGACCCGGTTTTTAACTGCTCCCTAATTAAAATCTTCTTGACCCGGAGGGTCGGCTCCACCACGTTTTGGGGCTTGTTTAACTTCCTCACCCCGGTCAGCTGGGTCTTGGCCTTCTCCTGCTTGCGCAGCTTCTTGTGACGGTTGCTCTTCGCCATCCTTCACAATTACAAAATCGGAAATGTTAATTAGGTAGTTAAGTTAAATTAGAATTAATCACTAGTTACAACCCTTCACCCAAATAAAGATTTAATAATTTGAACGCACTGAGTGCATTCTGCACTCAAAAACAGGACAGTCAAAGCACATGCTTTTAGATATAAAATCAAGCCAGTGAACATCCACAACAGCTTTGCCGGAGTATGATTCTGACCCAGCTGGGGCAACATGGGACACTTGACTGGGTAGAAAGTCTTTGTTCGCACAACTTGGTTACTTTCATGCAGAACATTGCAAAGTATCTGTAACCAAATTATCAAGCAGAGAAATGGTTCATGAAATTTAGCGGCATTGACTCATTACATGTTTTAGTAAATAACCATTTTTATTGGATGAAACAATGTTGGATTTTGAATTGTTTCGTCCTGATTTTGATTTATTTATTCATTACTGTTCCCAATGTACCATGTAGGAATGTTTACTTATTTGATTGTTGGTTTCCGAATAATATTAATACATTCAATTTTTGATTTAGGTAGAAGTTAAGATCGGGATGGGATTCTGCTGTCCAATTAAAAAAAAGATGGACATTTACATGCATACGGAGATAGAAGGGAGTAAAATAATGGATGGATTTATATTCAGGTTTAGTTGTAGATATGGATTTGCGGGGAGATTAAATATGGTTCCAATTTTCCTTCTGCAGCAATAATTTCCATTGATGGACTAATCGATGCAAGCAAAATGCTATTGAGAATCTGCCTCCGGTTTGAGCTGGCCAAATTAGAAGAAGTGAAACGGGGATGCCTAGCCTAAGCCTAAAAGTATTCTAGCAAAAAAAAATCTGTTTAGGGTGGCCTGGGTAGGACATGGATGTGGCTGTAAGAGAATTTTTTTAAAAAATTAAATCTATTTGGGGGTCACCGGATGTCGTTGAAAGAAAATGGGATGAGATGAAATATCACTTCAATTTTCTCTATCCGAGTTTAGAAAGAATTCATACGATCGTGAGGAATTAGAATTTATAATCTCACGTTTGCAAAATACGTACTGAAATACGTAGACGCAAAGACTACTTAGGCATATATTTAGTCATGTCACATCCTTTTCAAATTCAAAAAAGTAGCAGATTCTAGAAGTTCTCAGAAATGCGGAGTTTGGATGATTGGACCCGTTGGAGTTGGAGGGAACTTTGTCAATTTTATTGAGCTGCAAAAAAATATAGGTAGCTACACATGACCAATGTCTTATCTTACATCCATTTTAAATGTGCATTTTATTCAGTTTTCATGAATGAGTGGGCTCCACGTGTCAGGATGTAGGATCATTCATATTTAGGTATGTATCTTCACTTCGTGTTATTCGTTTTCGTTATTTGTGGAATTGCTTTTACTCCAGTATTTTTGTGAGTGAACTTTTAAAATTTTTATAGTTTTAATTACCTTAAGTCACGGCATTATGTAGTTGTAGTGGATATGTCGTAAATAAATACGTACGCCGAACCAATGCCTATACAAATATTGAGTTAATTTCCTTCGGTGACGCAATAATTCAGTTATCAATTGAAATTAGTGCTAAATACGCTATTGCAAGATTGCAACGCATAGCATGCTACTTTTACTTTCCGTCATATTTCTGTTCATTTTGACAAGCCGAAACCTATATGATATCATTGGGCTTTCATCGATCAAATATTCTGAATGAAATGAAATGACCTACCTATAAAGTGTGCAGCGTAGAAGAATGCACCTACCTACTTATGACTATGACGTATTTATCGGAACTTCATTTTTGCGTGTGCGGATCCCGATGTCAATGAAATGCCGACTGCCATCATTATTATCTTTGATTCAATCAAATGAAGCCTTATCTGTATACAGCGCTGTACCGCCCGGCCACTAGGAGATGATAGATGATATATGATCCATTATATCAATGAAATAATTCATAAATCCTTGATTTGACTGATTGGATGTTGTGTATGAATTACGGACCCAAGTCTAAACTTGGATTGTGGGGTCTGGTTATACTCTTCCAAAATCTCAATTCTAATCACAATCCAAAGCTAGGTACTTTTTTTTTACTACAAATTAATATTGTAAAACGTTACGTGCTTTTCACATTTGTGCAAACTGAAGCAAAAATTAGAACATGCTTGTGATGAAGAATCCTCGTATTTTACTCTCGTAATTAGAGATGATCGTCACGCGTCAATTATTGTATAATAGCCTTCCCATCGATCATTGATATATTTAATAAGTATGTTAAGTAACAAATACTCATTTGGCTTGTTTGAGCACATGCCATCATAGTTGTATTTATAGTTCTGAAAGAAAAGACCGACTATTGACATGAGGAGCATGTGTATATATTCATACCCAATTGCCTTGCGTGTTACATTAGCATTGGCACATGCCTGCAATTTCTGCTGACGTCAATTTCATTTTTGTCCAGTCCAGCTAATGGAATATGGAAGGATCACCCTCATCAACAACCTTGATAATTAAATGTTAAGATATGTCAACGATATATCTGAGAATATGTCTGTAGAGTAGAGTAATATCTTGAAATATTACATTCTGCCGATATAGGAATAAAAGACTGATTAATAATAATGTTAATATTCATAAGGAACAGGGAATTTTGATGAATGACCCCAAACAATAATATACCTATATGGTTCTTACATAACTGATAAAATATCTACGTAGGAAGATCTTGCGGTGGCTTTATAACATCAGTGTTGTTCTCAATTTTCATTTAAAAAAATCTTCTATAGAAAAAAATGACAAAATCAGATACGGATTTCCACAAGGCAGCTGCGCATATCAAAATTAGAAATAAAGTTCAATAATACTTTATTGATAATATTCGAATTATTTGAGAGTTTATTGTCCCACCCAAGCAAAAAGGTGGAAATATTTAGAATTAATGCAATTGCAAGCGTCAAAAATATTGTTTTCTCGAAAAGCAAAAAAAAAATGGACAAGTTCAAAGATCTATAAAGACTCAGGACAGAAATAAAATGATCACGCGTTATTGAACTGATGTGCTATTGGCATTGATATTGCATTTGCATTCCTCGAAAAGCCGCTGCTGCTGGCTATCAAATAGTTTTTTGCTAATCTTGTTTTGTTTTTTTGTAGAAAATGTACATAATATACGAATAGTTTCTGTTTGAATTGAACTGTGGACTTCATAAAATGAGTTTGCACTGTATTCAAATTTGACATAAGTATATCCGTTTTAATTTCGATTGTCAATTAGAACTAAAGATTCTCGCTCCATGACCCAAGTTAACCTTTTACCTGGAAGATAGGATAAAGACGGTTTTATGTGATTGACAAAAGTTGTTTTCTATCCATCAAAGTCGATTGGGTTAATTGGGTACAAACGATGCAAAAAAATTGCCGGAACTACTTATACAGACCGAAGTACAGAAACAGCGTGTGCACTATGCATGGGATATGCAACAAACCGGAATGCTTGCTGTCAAAACTAAATGAAAATTATGTATCTTGGGATTTCGTCACAATCCACGTCAGTTCTAAAAAAAATGCAATTTTTATTGATTCATCGACAACTAGATTTAGGTGGATGAATGGATGGATGATAGATCGTCAAACTGCATTATGCAAACATTTCGCTACTATCCCCCTTCAAACTATTTCCATGAAAAAAGGATGACAGCGGAAGAAATTTCTCATTCAGAGTTTCAAACAGGACGGAAATGTCAATTATGATGGGTGGTGGTGATGATGAGGTGATCGTGAAGTCGTGATATTTGACTTTGCTCTTTGGAGTATCTACATGTCAGCAGATGCTTGTCTAATCCAATAACAATGAATATATTTATTGCGAAAATATGGCAAAAAACCAACTGAATAAAAAGATATCGAAGATATGTTATGGCGCATCCCGTAGGAAATTGTCCTGTTTAAAATAATGAATCGATATCATTTTGTTGAGATTAATTGATACATTTATAATATAATTCGGTACTATTTCTAATAGCACAATTGTGTAATTATTTCTAATTAGTCACTAGAATGTTAAATATTTTACATATAGGTATATATATATCCTGTTGCGTTCTATTTCCGAAGAAATGCTTTAATTTATCGTATGAAGAAACATGTTATTATGTATGAACCAATATTTGAGAATGACGGAATAATTCTAAAAAGGTCCATAGAATTTCCATAGAAGATCCATTTCCCCCGGAATCAAACAAATTGTCAATAAATGTGATGTCTTCTGGGTATGTAGTTTACGAGTTTACGAGTACAGTTTCCTGCTGCGCTAATCCAGGATATACTTATCGCAAGGGAAAATTATGCCTTTCACGGTTTCAATAAGTGCGTCTTATGCCATAAATCAAAATCCATACAAATGCCTAAACATACCTAATTTAAATATCCCCAATTTTTGTATGAAATTGGGCGACACTTTTACGCGTACTAAATGAATTAGTAACCTTCATCCATTCATAAATAAAATATTTACGGTATATCCGCAATCCTCAATTTTACAATTTTGAGATTCGCCGGATGCGGTGATGATGTAATTGATTTAGTAAATCGTGCAATATATCTACTTCCAATCTTTAATCACCGGATGAAACAATCCTACCCCTGCTTATTTATTGCCAAATCTTCTATACACATAATATTCGCATATGCCTAATTGTACCCCTCACTAACTTGTGAATTATATTAGATCTGTCATGAATAAATCCATAAACTATTCCCTGAAAAAATGCATATTATGTGTAATAAACTATATATTTATTTCATACAAGGAAGTGTGCAAATACCACTCATACAACCACCCCCTGAATATGTTCTGACAAGATGAGCTCCTTTGAAAAGAAACTTGATACTGATCACATCACCATATTTCTTAAATCCCACTTTATTAACATACATTTAAAATTTATGATATGATGATGATGAGGGGAGATTCGCTGGAATTGAGATGGAGGATCCTCCACGGGCGGACGTTGTAGTTACGTTACATTTCCTTCTTTAAAATGCAGGCGAGATTATAAAACCAATGTTAAGCCTATTTTACATATTATTGGCCATATATGATAGATTTAAAGCTTTATTCCTTTTCTTTTGTATTATTCCGATTAATTCGCTAGAATTTTTTGCATTGATGATATATGGTCCAAACTTCACACAGGTGTGAATGGTCGTTCAATGTGTCACATTAGTCATTTTTTTAGAGAAAGGATGTAGATAGGTATGTCAACCTTTGGCCTGTCATATCAATGATAACTAACCCCACCAATTTTCTCGTATAAAAGGCCAGGCCAGAAATCCACATTACTATCATTGTCTCGACCGAAATAGTAGAGTTAAGAAGAACAGCTCATTTCTCTGTTTTTTACTCTCCATTCACAAATTTTTCTAAACATTTTTTTCTCCTTAAATCCGCATTTGTAGAAGGAGTCTGATTTCATCCTACTTGAGTCAGACATATTTCTTTTTGCAAACTGCACACAACAGCAAACCAATACACACTCCTCCCCCAATTTCCATTTAGACATAAACTACGTCAAATATTTACTTTCTTTTGTTCTTAAATTCCAAATAAAGCCAGCCCACATAGCCTTTACTTTCCAGTTAAAAGTGACACACGTATCATTAGCGTAATACAATAATCCTCCCACACATAATCATAATCTTTATCCTGGTTGTGGGAAAAAGAGGGCGAAGAAAGAAAAGAAATTTGAGCAGAGAGAGAGAGAGAGAGAGATAGGGAAAGAAAGGAAGGTGTAAAGAAAGGCGAGTTTCTTGTTTCCACCATATTCCCATTCACATATCATTACCACTTCACTTAGCTTATTACCAGCAGCAAACTAATAAAGCTAAGGTTTAAGAAGAAGCAGAAAGCAAAATATAGACGAGAACCATCGTAAGTAAATCATCTCATCACCAACTCTCGTCAGTCAGACCAGAATAAAAAGAGAGCTAGTAATCATCATCATTGCATATAAAACAGTCGTACTCCAGTGAGCCAAGCACAGTCTCTCAGTTTCCTTCATCTGTGAGATACAGCGGGCGGATCGCCATCACTTCGACTTCACTTCACAGTTCATCCTTTTAGTCAGCGACCGATCGACCGACCACGTCAGTTTCTTTAAACTTTCAATGAAAAAGCTATCGATCTATCTCTAAAAAGACTTTCATATTCTGTCAAGTTGTTACAACTTCGTCATCATCGGCAACGACTTCAAGAACAAAATTGACTTTTCACCCAGTTTATCCTCTAGGAATAAATTAACTAACTTTCTTTAATAAAAATGGCCACAATGATAAAATATTTAGTTGATAGGAGACTATCAAACAAGTTATCCTTTTTGGTGGGGACCCTAGCCATTCTAGTCCTACTCATATCCCAATTTGGAGAAGCCTCTCCAAGTACGAATCGACCCCAGAAGGGTGGGAAGAGTGTGAATAGATCATATAGAAGTACATCGTCGCAAGGCTCCCCATCCTCGTCAGGAGACAGCAACCCCGGCTTCAACTCAACTATGGGTGGGGGTGGAGTTGGGAACGGGAAAATGTGCTCGATAGCTGGTCCCGACCAGCCGGGTTGCAGGAAGGCTGGACTGGACATGAAAAGTATAAGTTTGGAACTGATTCGACGAGACATTCTGAAAAAGTTACGCATTGACGAGAACAAGATGCCGAATGTCAGTGCTCAAAACTTTGTCTTTCCTCCGAGCTACCTGTCCGAATTCGTTGATATGCAAGGAGACTCTCCACCCCGCGTGGACTATGATGACGAGCATGCCACGACCGAGAAGATTATTGCGTTCTCCAAACCAGGTTAGTTTTTAATCAAATTTTATTGACGTAAATTCATAAAAACATTATGGTAGATAATAATTACAGAGGATTTGCATACTTATTTTCCTTGACCAAGGTACTTTCAAAATGCATTTCATTCCATATTATTGCATAAGTTTCTCTTGAGAAGAAACAGATATTTTTTCATTTCTTAACACAATGTCCATGTGCCGTTATGTAATTTAAGGTACATAAATATTAACCTGTTTCTGTGCACGGGAAACTAGCCAAAGAAGTGGACTAGTTTTCAGTTTCCATGAATCATTGGCGTCATCGTCATTCATGAGACCCGGCGTCAGCGCCCCATTCACCCAGTCATGTTAGCCATTTAGTCAGAATTGCATTATGGGAGAATATTGCTACTCTAAATTACATGAAACTCTATGATAGAATTACCCAAAACAAGACACTCAACGAAAGCATATTATTTGTGTCTATTTTTCTAGACTCCCATTATTATGACTAGGTAAAAGATCAAAAGATGCATGCTAAAAATGAAGCCATGTTGTTATTATGCCTTATTGTCCTTCTCAAATTGAAGTTTAGATTCATAAAATGGAGCACAATTTAATGAGGTTGTGTAGCACATTTAAGTAGGCAGTTAGTTAGACCAGACGAAGAAAATGACACATATTACAAATCATTTCATTTTATATTCACATACCCCAAATAATCATATAAATATATAACCATGAATAGCAGGCAAGGCCAATTTATATGAAATGAACTGCGATTCAGATCCAATCCAAGTCAGTTAGTTCCAATAGCTTATCTAATTATACTTTAATTCAGCTTAGGTATAGGTGCTCTTGGGTAGGAACGAGGTACTCGTGAAGTCGGTAGGTTAGGTTATAGAACGGTCAGGAAACGATCCAAGAGTGAATCTATATGATATATGGTTATTAGCCTTAATTTAACTGCCAGTTGTCGGTCACTGTCAGTAATAATCAAGGTGCATAGGTATATAATAATGATAAGAGACATTTACAAGTTATCCGCTTTCTCTTCTCATTTTTCTATCCCGAGTGACTAGACTAAAGTATGAATTTTTGCAGTGCTCTTCCTTTACCCTCATCTTATGAACCCGCGGCCAGGATTAAAGAGTCAGGACTAGGCTGCATTGCAACAATGGAAAAACATGTTTTTTTTATTTAGCAGAATTAGTTTTCCCTTTGATATTGCATTGCAATTTTGCAATATTATTACTGTTATTATACATATGTGCTGGCAGACAGGACGATGTTATGTCGCGGCCTATAATTATGGATGCACTTTAATAATAGGGCTTATGGGTTTTGAGTCGTTGTTTTTATGGAAGGTGCAAATTATTGAGAACTTATTTTGTCTGATCTGTTCCGATACATGGTGATATTGCCGATAGCAGAATTAGTTTATGTTTTTAATATAAAGTTAACATTGTCTTCTTGACTTGGTCCGACTTGGGAATTGCGTTCTCATAATTTTATGTTTTTTTTAAATTTACATGCACCCAACCACCGACTACCTAGCATGTTGGGCAATAGATAATTATATTGATATGCTACATGTCTGTGGTGCATTGGGTGCAAGATAATCATAATCTAATCATCATATCGCAGTTAACATAGTATTACGTAGTATATTAGTATAGCCATATCGGTATCAGCACCAGAGGAGAGGATGACCACAAAGAAAAAAAGTTTTATTTTAGACAAGCAAAGAATTTATGTGAAAGGTCATAGGATTTATAGTAGGGAGTCATGCAGATTAAACTGATTATTAGCCATAAAGTGGGGATATGTGAAGCATAGCCTATTTGCTGCATCAAAAAATTGATGAAGATGAAGATGATCAACAAAGAACTCCAGAGGGATCAGATTGATCATCTCGATGATGATACGGAATGAGACGAGCCACACACATCAACATTGTGCAAAATTATATATCCTTTTGGTAGGTGGATTCTGATCTGATCCGATACAGACCTTTTATATAAGTTTATTAGGACTTAGGAGAGAAGATGTCTCAGACTGAAAAAAAAAATTTCAATGGCCATAGGCAGCAAAAAAAATGACATGCCATAGCCATAACCGGCCATATGCAAGCCTGACGGCATAGCCGGCCCTGAGACGTGATTTAGCAAATTAGGAGCATTTTACAATTTTGCAAAGGAAGGGTTGGATAAACAGATGGAGATGAACTAGAAAAGGGTTACGTTATCATCTCATGTCATGTCATATAAGCTTACATGCACTCTCTCCTTTTAAAAAAAATGTCTGTAATAATAGGAATGGGAAACTTGTTATGTCTCACATATTATTCTAATAATTAGCATACATTTCATTAAAGATGGCGATATTTAAAGGGAAAGAAAGGCAAACATGAGTTTTCTAAATCATTTTCTTAGGGGAGAGGAAAGGACAACAGTAAAAAACGGATTTAGCTGGCAAGCAGTATTAGACTCCCAATCAGCAACGGTTTCATAACTTGCGAAGAGCTAGGCCAAAGCCCTTGATTATTATTTTAGTTAAAGCCAATTTACCATTGTATTATTTCACTTTGACCGTACTATCACGAATATGCCGGCTGAGGTTTTGAACATCATGTCGGCGGCTGCAGCAAAGTTTTTTTGTGCTTTTGGGAAGCAGACCAGATTGTCTGGTTTTATTTCATATAGTGTGGGGAAAAGTAGGAGAGATATGGCTATAGCATTGGATATTGGATATATGAATTATGATTTGATGATGATGATGACATGACAAAGAAGTGCCCATAACCTCAGTCATAGTCAGTCTGGCTGACTTCATACTTCATTTGTGTTGAGAGGCTATATAATTTGGGAGATGCAAGCCAGACAGATAATATGGCGATAACTCTTTTTCTCTTTGTCAGTATTTTAAAGGCCCTTTAAAAAAAGTAAGACAGTTATTTAAATGGAAACTAATCATATGCTTTTCACTCCTCTTGTCATTCTGGTTCTGGTTACTACCAGACTGGTAGTAGTTGGGCAGATTTTTTGTCTGGCACATGTCCACCGGTTACCAAAAAAAAACTATTTACCACCTGAGTTTTACTTGAAGATCTTTATCAATCATCAAATAAAGGTTGACACTTTATCAGTTTACAGTTATTAATCATATTTTCTAAACAACAAAAGTTTGAGCGAGAAAAACCTTAAAATAGATGTCGAGAAAGCCGGCACCATGAGAAAGTTTGTGGTCACCCATGCCATGATCTCGTCACATGAAGATCCAAAAGTTTACACACGATAAAGTAGATATTTTTAAAAAGAGTAATTTCTTGACAAATAATCAATATTTTCAGATCTTTTTATTTTCTCGTGTAATTTGTATAATTATTCAATATTGACTCTGATGGTGGTTAGTTGTTGGTGATCATCGATGATGGATGAGAGGAAACATTATTATGACGTTAGGTATTAATGCTGACTTAAACCAGAGCCTGAGCCACAAGTAGCCCCAAATGCCTTTGATAGAACATGCTCCACATACACATGCACTCTCCCATTCCAGTTCTATTTTGGGACCTGGGCTGAGTTGACGATTCCAAAATTGAATTTGGACATGACTATATATATAAGATAAAGGATATAATATAAATGCAACATAGTTCATATTTGTCATCATGATTTTTGACCTGACATCAGAACGATTTGGGTACGCTGGCCCGTGGCAACTACTATCTTTTACGATAGGGAAGTGAAGTTCACTTTTTTTTCAAGTGCAAGGAAGCTAAAATATCGTCATCATTCTGACTATTCTGAGGCTGATGAGGTTGTCATACTGTCAAAAAATCAAATATGGATCAATTATGTAAACAATTTTCAAACTGTTAAATTCAATTCATTCCATCCATATATTTTTTATGGGGAAATCTCTGTCCTAAAAAGCAGAATGTCTTACTACAGGAAAATTCCAAATGTAGCAATGTACCATACAAAAGAAGAATTTCAATTTCTTGAGTCTACATGTAAAATCTACGTCATCAAGTTGAGGCTTCCTAGTGAATGAAAACTAAACATGATCTACATATATAATGTAGGTTTATTTTAAGAAATGGAATGCCATGATTAAGTACATTTGTGCATTTTTTTTCGCTTTGAGGACCTACCTACCCCATTTGATTCATTTGAGCTGAATAAGTTGTTCTCAGAGATGGGAAAAGTTGGAGTTTTTGCATATTACTTAACTTTAAGTAATCCAACACTAATAATTTACAGATAATTTACATGCTTATCATAAATCGTGCTAGTTAGTAGAACCCAATATAATTATCAGCCTTTTTAATCATGTTTCAGCAAAAAAAATTAAAATGGCATCATTAGTAAGGAAATTCAGCATCTTGTGCATATGACTAGTTAACAAAGGCCCCATTTATATGATTTGACATGAAACTATATTATCTGAAATCTGGTCATCCATGTCGTCTTCCTCCTTAATCATAATCAGCTAAATGGCTAATTAGCGTACTATGTACAGTGTCAAATTCAGTTGTGATTCTCACGCTTTGGAAAAGTCTCTCGTACAAAAAAAATCTCATTATACCAAAAATAAGTATTCTACTTTTTATCACAAAACTTACTCGTGATTTTTTTTTATCTCATTCAGAATTCCAGTTCGCAAATTGTGCAAATATCATCTTATTACTTAATAACTTATTTTATTTCGTTTAGTCTCCCTCTCATTCCTCTACATACAAATTGGAAGCGACTTCATTTTAAATTTGTACAATTAGTAAAATCCATCTCCAGAGCTTTCATATCTTGCTTCAAGATTTTTACCAACCAACCAGCCAGCCATTCCACTAATGCTGGTAATATTGCAATGTGCAATATAGCATCGCCTTTTTGACCGTTGTTGCCATACAAGGAGGAGAGGGATAATCAATGAAACCTATTTATTATGCTAGAAAATAAATACACCCATCATCATCATCGTGATGATGATTCAGTGTAATCAGTCACTCACATGGCACGATTCATTGCACACAATCATTGCTCCTCGTTTAAAAACTTCGAACTGGAAGATGAAGTTGAAGACCAGAGAGAGATAGATAGATAGAGATTGGGAGAGGGAAAGAGTACAGAGTACATATAAATAAAAGAGGACTGACTTGGATAGATATATATATACATAATCATCATCATTCATGAGAAGAAAGTGTCTCCACTTTATATATACACTGATTATCATCCTCCATTAAAACATCTTTCCTTTGGTGCTATTTTTGGGGAGGCATTTTTTTTAGTTGGATAAGGTTTAATATCAGTGAAACTGGTAATAATTGTGGAGCCAAAGTGTTTTATAAATTACATACGCCCGTGTTAGCTGACATGAGGGGATGGCTGACTACACACACACTACTTGGCTCCCATCATTATCATTTATAATGCCGAATTATCAGTGCACTCTGGTACTCACCAGTATTATTTATGGATAATGTTTTCTTTTCACTCTTCACACTTCATCCCGATCTCTCACTGTCCCTCTGGATGGATGGAGGTTCCACACTCCACTGCAAAATTTTGTCATGAAGATAATATAATATGGCTATAAAATGATGATATTGGTTGAGGAATGCACATTAATATTTAAATGTATCATATTTAAAAGCTATCTCTATCTCTCCGTAAGTATATATTTCCCCAACAAAAGCATTCATCATTTTGAGCCCTCTCTC
Organism: Pseudosinella alba; assembly: GCA_034700485.1. Classification (NCBI taxonomy): domain Eukaryota; kingdom Metazoa; phylum Arthropoda; class Collembola; order Entomobryomorpha; family Entomobryidae; genus Pseudosinella; species Pseudosinella alba. The sequence goes on along the minus strand of JAQIXQ010000343.1, from coordinate 8,975 downwards.
TCCCTCTCCCTCTCTCTAGTAGACACGGGACGGCACACACGCAGCGAAAAAAAATTGTCAAGTGCATAATCATAATCATCTCATCATATTACCACCACCTTAAAACTCCATCATCCAAATGAAGTTAAGGGAATTGAATGATTGACACTTATTTAAAGAAGTGGACAAGTGCTCCCAAGCTCATCTTAATATTTCAAGTGAAAGCATATTTTGTATACAGTTTTTCGTCATGTGGACTTGTACTGGACAGTAATATCAATATGGCTATGCAATATTTTTTTTCTCTCTCTGTATTCTCGAGAGGAATAAGAATGAGAAGCTGGGTGTTGGACTGGAGGTGGCTGCCACCGAGTGCCACGCACACATACACTTTTTCTTAACTAAATTTATCATTTGGAGAGCAGCAAGCGGCCGCTGGTGCTGGGGCTAAGCTGGTTCGCCTTTTTGCTGACCTTTGCCTTTTGAGTCTCATACAAAGTTTTTGTCGGGATGGGAGATTAGAAAGATGAGGGATGAAGTCAAGTACAGGAAAGGAAAAAAAAGAATAATATAAATGAATTGAATAATATTTTTTCTGACTATTATTATGATGTCTGACCATATTTACAAAGAGAAATTATCTGAATCTAAGCAAGGGTTTATATTTGGCATTATATGTATGTTGCGTTTCTGTAAACTAAAGCACTTTTTATTTTGAGACGAAGGAGTATTTAGTATTATTTATAGTTTTTGCAATTTTGTACAGTGAATTTCCACTCCAGATCGCTGAAAAGCAAGGGTTGATGGAGATTGAAAATAATTACATTTCTCAATGGTAAAAAAAATCAACGCATGCATCGTTTTTTTTTTGCGTAAGAAGGTGGCCGGTTATATGGGACATGCGACACAGACTCCTTTCCATGAATGTCTGGTCTCCCCAATCTTGAACAGCAAGTTGTACTTGTGACATTGGAAGATGTCAAAGTCAACGGGGGTGTAATATCCCTGACCACAATTTTAGCCATATCCAGAAGAGACAGTCTTAATATACTTACGTTATAATTTATAAAATAGTAGCCAACCACATTACAACAACTGGCTATTTTTCATTGGAGACTATGTTCTTACCTTGGGAAGGAAAATACGTCGAATATTCACACGTAGTTAGTTAGTCACTGAGCTAGTTACTGTTTTGAATCATTTTCCATCCAGTGTGGAGCCAGCAAATAGTTGAATTGGAATACATACATACATTTTGAGGTTGATAATTGATAAGCTCTCATTGCACTCTTCATATCATGTTATCAATTAGTACTAAAGGGTGAGAGCGAGTTCAATAACTCGAGTGGAGCGTGCAGATACCTACCAATAAGGATATCTTGACATGAGCATAGGTTGTAGGCCGCCGTCTAGCATGCGATTATCTTTGGGGCAACCTGAGATGGTCAATTCATAACCCTAAACTTGTTAATGTACACCTAGTTATGTTAAGAGAGTTAAGTTATTATTTATTAATTGGTTTAATGAATTATTTTCATATATATTGATTATAACAACACTCATCATTGTATTTTTTTTTACCTTTTATTCCAGAAAAAGTCATGATCCAAGGAAAGCAATCCAAGAACCTGCACCACTTCTCCTTCACCGAGAAACTCTCAAATATGCACATTGAAAGTGCAACGATGTACGTTCACGTGAGCTACACCCATCACAACAATCATGGGCCATCCGACAAGAACAAGCATTCCAATCTTAACATCAGAATCCGAGAGCATCTCCCCTCCATGAAAGGAGAATCACCAGTGTCAGTGGACTATGGGTAAGCAAATCATATCATTATGATGATCAAATCATCAACATCATAACAAGTGAATTGGATTGCATTCCTAGGAAATCAAAAAAAACTTTATATTGCTTATTTTGTTTTGAATTGTAATTAAAGCGTAGAGTAAACAAATCTGCAACTTTGCTCCTCTTTCTTGTCTGTCAAGTCATGTCACATTTTTTAAAAGCAAAAATATCAAATCTCTTTAAATTTGTTCTCTCTTAATAGAATGTTCAAGCCTTTATCCCGAGGTGAAGGAGGAACTGGTGGTGAGATGGTTCATCATGGGCGCCACAGCAAATGGGTTCAAATTGACATTCGGGATATCCTTTCCAAGTGGGTAGTCTCTAACTCTGCCCCCATCTCCAGAAAGATTACATTGGCTATTGATGCTGTTGACAACGCAGGCAAGCCTAGTCAAGAGGTCACTGTTGTCAGCTCCTCTGAATCAGATGTGAGAAACACTGTAAGTTCATCGAACATGTTGCCATCAATATATCATTTTTAGTTGTTTGTAAAAAAGTAGTTTTTTTTGGTTATCCCCATGCCATGATAAAGAGATACTTATAATGCTTAGCATGCGTCTGCCATCAACTATGTTTATGATGAGATGTGCAAAAATATTACCTAAAGAGTAATCAAATCCAACGCATTCTTATTTCTCAAGAACTTGTACTCTCGTACCCTCCCCCGCACTCACTCTGACTCACCATAAACATTGATAATCAAATCAGACAAGATCAAATCGGAAGAATCATCTCATGGCTACTTTTTTTTTACATGATTGCACATTATTTGCCGTTTTTCCTCATATATAATTTCATCTCTTTCACAGCAGTACCCCTTTATCGAGATCCACGTGAGCGACAACGGGCGCAGTCGTCAACCCCGGGACATTGCCATGACCTGTGATGAAAACTCTCAGGAGACCCGGTGCTGTAAGTATCCTCTTACCGTTGACTTTGAAGAGTTTGGATGGGACTGGATCATAGCGCCAAAGAAGTACGATGCCTACTACTGCTCCGGAGAGTGTCCCTTAGCCTTCCTCCAGAAGTACCCCCATAACCACATCGTCCAACAAGCCATGCCCTCTGGGGTGGGAGGCCCTTGCTGCGCCGCTAGGAAGATGAGCTCTATTTCTATGTTGTATTTCGATAGAGAATCTAATATCGTCCTGTCCGTCCTCCCCGGGATGGTTGTGGAGAAGTGCGGCTGTTCATAATAACTTAATTAATCTATTAGCAAATATCCAATTTGTTTCGAATTGCAGTTTTTTTAATACCCTAGTTATCTACATAGGTTTGCATGATCATTACCGCCGTCGTTATTAATACAGATATATTTTTACAAAATGATGATCTTTTTATAGCCCCATTCATTATAATTATGTAAATGTGCACATCTTCGTCTTTTAGTAGCTCCCATATATCGGCATATAGGCACCTCGTGGTAGTTTGTTTAAAATAAGTAGTTTCCTTTTTTAATTTTTAACAAAACTTTCAGTAATGGTCTCGTCTCTCTCTTTCTCTTCTTATTTGCTCGCTTTCCCCTTTTAATAATCACCAACTTAAATAGTATTAGCTTTAGCATTTTAGAATGATAATGGGACTAACGGATTTTTTGTTCATCCCCGAATTTTTTTTATATGTTGGCCCAAAGTACAAAGTTCTCAGCTATAATATAATATAGAAAAAAAATATTATAATTTGTAGTTATACTGATACGTATAATGGCATGGCTAAATGAAAGAAATAATCTCATATTTGTAAGCATCAGGGCATATTACTTGGTGGTGGTGTTGGTGTGTGATTGCAAAACGTGATGTTTTTTTCTCCAGAGAATGTAATATTGTTCATTTTTTATTACCCATTCAATTATATAAATATAAACATGAGGAAAGGAACTAAACTACTCTCTGCTACCACATAACTGCCATTATTCAATGAAGTAGGAAGAATGGATATGAATGAGTGGGGGGAATTTCACTAATGATAATTATAATATGTAATCTATAATGTTAGGAATTATATGAATAACTTTCCATTCGTATTTTGGGAATGATAGTGAAGCTTTGAATGATGTGTGGGAATAAGCGACACGGAAGCTTTATTGATCCTCCTATGTCAGTTCAGTTTTTTACGAGCAATTTCATTCTAATCTTTGGGATATATTATTAGGGAAGGATAATAACGTTGATAAGGAAGAAGTAGGAACAGGATCAATTTTATTTCTTGTCGAAGAGAGCTTGATGACGCTCGCTTATCAGAAAACCAAATGGAGTCAGTTTTCTTTCGATTCTTTTTTTGATATTGGATTGGGTTTTGGGGTTAGGTTGGAGGAGAGAGTTTAATGACGGAATATAGTGTGGCGATTAGCGATGCAAAATATATATGTTAGGCTAAAGTTAATCATAATTTCATTAATTTAGCGGAAAGAAGAATGATATAAAGAGATTTAGGATTGGATTTGATTAGGGGAGGGGGTGCGTAGGATGGTCCTATATTATTATATACATACTTGAATTTAATCTAATTAATCGTAAGAAGGTTATGATATGATGATGTAATCTAATTAAATAACAGTAAATTTAGCATAATAGAAAGAGTAAATTAAGTTTTTTCTAAAAAGGGTTTCCAAAAAAACAATTTGTGCAAAAAAAAAGTTTTTTTTGTTGCAAATCATGTACACGTTTCATAACGTGTGGAAAAGTACGAGTCTTTCAGACTTCTTCCCCCAAAAAAAAATTTAAAAAAGAGAATGCACACCTCTCATGACTGATTCTCGGTAAATGTATAAGAGGATGGACTTGGATTGGAAGGGGGCATATAATATGATATAAGTTTGGAGGGATTCTGATTTGTTATTTTTTCTGAATGCAAAATTCAAAGCATTGAGATAAGAAGATGGTGATAAGAATGTTGGAAAAGAATGTACTTTCGACTAATGAGTAAAGGGATTTTGTATGCGGACTTTTTCCAGAGGAAGTGATGATGTTGGGTAGATAATGTGATGTCAATTATCATGTTACCACCTAATCCTCATCGGTAAGTAGGATGTAGGTAGATGTTATTGAGTCCGTTATATATATTGTAACATAACGGTTTCAATTTTGCGTAGTGGTTTCTCTCGGCTTGTATTTTTTTTTGCATTTCTCAGAATTTAGTCAATTGTTTCATATTAATAAAAAGGAGTGTAAGTAATATATAAATATTAAATTTACATTATTATATATTAAATGTTCAATAGAATATCTTTGTATATTATAGATCAAAGTTTAAAAGGAAGTTTGACTGAATAATAAATACTATACCGTTTCCGGTCGATAATAATCTTATATGATTAGTTTCCAGTTTTTTATTCTTTCCAATTCATTATAAAAAAAGAAACATTAGATACATAATATAGGTGGTAGGGGTGGGAGGAAATAAGGTACACGATTTTTTAAAAGGGAAATCGGGAGACCGTAATTGCGATTGACCCAGTTTGAATCACACATGGAAATTGCAACGGGGAACTATACCTGTGAACATGTATTTTTTGTACAGAAATTCTTGATATTAGGCACGTTGGTTTACGAACGTTACACTTAAAAATGTAAATTGAAAAGCAAAATCGCTTGTAACTTATGTATAGTCTTTATAGTCTAGGTGTGCCTAGGCTTAAATGAACGGAAATGAATGATGAGTCTTTGGAGTGATCGAGCATTTATTGGGACTTTAATTTTGTACTTGATAAAAATTGCGTGGGCATATTTGTATGTGTATATAATTGTCTATTATAAATTTATTCTACATAAGTATATTTCGTTGTTTTTCCTAAGTGGTATTAATTAATTATTATATATTTCTTTACCGTTTGGTTAGTCCTAAGGAATGATAAAGAAGCGCATAATGTTTTACCTGACAATTTAAATAGCATAAATATATAATTTAACATATAATAAAATGTACATGAAAAGAACTACAAACATATAAATAAAAGTATAACAGTGACTGTTTACAAACGATAAATTATTGAATGGTTGTTGTTTTTTATTTGAATGAAACTCGTTTCATTTTCCTCTGACTTAAATTGGAGGAATTTGCAGGCAAAGGAAGCAGAGAAATTCACAGATCAGTATAAAAAAAAGTACACTATTTTAATCCCCTTGTTGATACCAAAATGACCCGTGATGTCTTTAAATGGATGCTAAAACTCAAAATAGAGACATGCCATACAACATAGACTACAAAGATAAAGCAAGTCACATTGCAAAATTTTGTCTCATAATGGGATTTTTATTACTTGCGAAACAGTCGTAAAATCTTGTCAACAAGAGTGAAGTTGAAACTTTGTCGGATTACCATTTTACATTCCTTCACACATCCTTTTACCCTTGGTTGGATAGGGTCATTGCATCCGGATGTCAATTAAATTTTCAGAGGGAACAATCGCCTGGGCTATATAATATGTAAAGTAAGTTAAGAGTATCGATGTTCATTTACAAAATGACAGGCAGGCTTAAGTAGTACTTAATCCATTCCATCACGCTGAAGTTTTAAGAGGCTAATTTTAGGCATACTTTTCATTCATACATTTTCACTTTACGCTAAAGAGCCGTGGGAAGCCCGCCATTAAAATACATATATTTCATGGAGATATTATAGTTGTCATTATTATCAGAGGTATTAATATTACGAATGAGCTAATTTCCCAATTCATTTGCTTGTGACGTAAATTTTGCATAGCTTATAACTTCTTCTTGTATGTATATAAGATATATAAGCCTGGACTTATTGTGAGCTTCTGGAAATTCTTCTGTGCGAATTACTAACAATAAGCTCATTTCTCGTACGTCTTCCCGAATGGGCTGAATCAGCAGCAAAATACAGTAAATTAATGCTTATAAAAGTAGCCATATAGCGTGGCAAAAAATGCAGATTTGCAAAATGATAATTTGTATAATAATAATACATTTTTATAATGGATAATCCTAGTTAGACATGCTAGTTTAGCTACTTATTTTATTTTATCAACATTTATCAAAATTACCTATTCTACTCAAAACATGCCCTTAAGTAGACAAAATTATTACGTAAACACTGGATAACACTCACAATTTATAAATCCACCCACCTCTTATAAATCATTTTCCCATACATATTATGATTAGCGTCATTCGTCATTATTTTATTATCATCTCTTCCGAGCTCCGGCATAACCAGATCAGACTGTCGAGACATAATCACAATTCTGTGAATTATTGTGTCTGGAATTAGTATATGATATTGGAACATTTATTACGAGGAGAAGCAAATATCCATGATTTTGCAGGAATATCCACGCAGACACTATGAGTGGCAAGGAGAAAGGCAAAATAAGATTAAACTGAAACTCCAAACTTCAACCTGGACATGAATGTACAGTAAACATACATTTACTGTTATCTAGTTTGACATCCTGTTTTAGCGTACAACTGCTGAAGATAAATAATATTATGAGAGAGATTTGTGAGAATGATAAGAAGGGGTTATAGTGTCCATATTTCAGCATGTACACTTTCATTTCATTCATCAAGCGAAATATAAGTTATGAACCACTTCGCCCCTACTCTACTCCACACCTCCAAACTCCAAAGTCAGTTAACTTTCATTCATTCTTAGCTTCTTCTCAAGGATTTTTCACAGAGTTGTAAATTGTTTTTTGATAAAAAAAAATCCTTTAGGACTGTGACGTTTGCAAATGCGACGTCAGTTGAATGGGACGAGAAACGGACGTCGAGTAGTGGGCTGAGAAACCTAAATGAAAAAATATAACTGACGAGATGTTGATCTGCAAATAATGGAAATAATTTGATTTCAACATTCTTTCTGCGAATTCCATTTTTATTTATAGCATTATGTCCATAATTGTATCGGATTCATTCCGTATGAGCCCTACAAATGACAGCACCGATATTTTGAGGAGTAACATTAGGATTTTATTTACTTATCATTTATTCTTCTTCATGGACAATGAATAACATAGTATATTTCTATTTTTAAATCCTATAACCAGTGTTGGCAAGCAAGCAATTTTCAATAAAGCGCTTTGTTGCTTTTTTGCTTTTTAAGCAGCTTTTTTGCTTATCAAATTTCGTTGCTTTTTTGCTTTTTTGCTGTTTTCAAAAATGGGGCATTGTGAAACAAGTTTAATATGTTAAAATCAGGTACGACAACAGTTTTACACACAAGAAAAATTGTTTACACAACAAAATAACATTAAATAAGAACTTTAAGTAGTTAGGTTTGGCATATTTTAGCAAACATTTCAATCAAAATTGGGAATTGGTTGATTTAAAAAGCTAAATACACTACGTGTACGTTTCTAGAACGGTGTGCTTTGATAATTTTAATTATCAATTCGGTTAATTAAAGTTCATTTAAAATAAACTAATTTTCTTAAGTTCGTATTTCCTAATTATTCATTTTAAGTGTATTTAAATTAATTTACATATGTGCAAAAGTCCCGGCTTATGTGTAAGCATATAGGAAAACAGCAAAACAGCAAAAAAGCATCAAAAAAGCAAAAAAGCAGCTTTAAAGCAAAAAAGCAAAAAGCAGACAAAATTGACCAAAAAAGCGCTTTTTTGCCAACACTGGCTATGCATCATCGCTTTCCTTTGTCTGGCTTTTCCCACCAAGTAACAAATCCACCGTTTGGGTTGAGAGTTGAGTTGGGAGTAAGGGGAAAAGCTGAAGCTGATGATGATTGATTTTGAGTCGAGATGGAAGGAGGTGGAGCTTGAGCTGAGTTGAGTGGCAGAGGTTTACTGTTCTCTCGTGTCTACACAAACCAACTCAACTCAAACAAGCTACATAAATACCTCGCAACCGACCAACTTTCCTCGTTCCGTGTTTTTGTCTTTGACAAATAACTTCATCTAACCTCTCAGCTCCCAACCAAGTTGTTCATCTTCAGCTTTCACAATGGCTCGTACCAAGCAAACTGCCCGTAAGTCCACCGGAGGTAAGGCTCCCAGGAAACAGCTCGCCACCAAGGCTGCACGTAAGAGTGCCCCAGCCACCGGAGGAGTCAAGAAGCCCCATCGTTACCGTCCCGGTACTGTGGCCCTTCGTGAGATCCGTCGTTACCAGAAGAGCACTGAGCTCCTCATCCGCAAGCTCCCCTTCCAACGTCTTGTCCGTGA
>JAQIXQ010000342.1:0-33803 GCA_034700485.1 Pseudosinella alba | reverse complement strand
TAAGCAAGTGTCGGATAGTAGTAATGCAACAACTGGAGTTGTTGCTCCAGATAAAAACGTTCCTGATACCGGCAATGCGACAACTGGAATCGGCAAAGCAGGTGCTGAAGCTAAACAAATCAATGATTCCAGTGATGCGGCACCTCTATTATACATTGCTGGACCAGGGGGAAAGCTAATACCAGTCAAGACAGATGGCGATGTTATGAAGGAATGGGTAGTTACTTGGCTAACTGATTCTGGTAATGGGACAAACAAAACGGAAAACCCCTTTAAAAAATGGTTGAGTAGCAGAAACGGTGGTATTGGTGAATTGCCAAACGCAACGGTTCCCGACATAAGTGGACCCGGTGGTGTCAAAACCAACGGTGACCCACTTAAGGGAGGGGCGGGCAGTGGAGTAAGTGGTGATGGTAAGACTGGTGTTGATTCTTAAACGAATTGATAAGTTGGATGTTGTCAGTTTTAAATGCATTTTGATATCGGAAGGTTTAGTCGATATTCGACAAATGTAATTAAATGAGACATTTGATAACTTCAGGTGGCAAATCTCCGACAGGGTTAGCCAAGAGCCAAGTAAATTGCTTGGCGACACAAATCGCCCTACCGGGAGCTCATTATGTCGAGGCACTTGACATTGGGGGAACAGCCAGTAAGGCATTGGGAGTGAAGGAGGATGCTCCGATTAGAACAATCGCAATCATAGGAAAAGTGGACACTGTTTTGAAAGGTAAAATATAGAAAGAAATCAATGTAACATCTTATTTTCTACAAGGTGAATTTCAAAATGGTAACAATCTCATGTTTGAATAGGCGCATCGGGACACCCGGAAGAGTGGGACGTGAGCAAATTAGGTAGTGTCGGGATAGGGGCAGCCACCTTAAGCAATTGGAGCGCTGTTGGTGAGGCCGTCTTTGTAAACGGGATGGCAGTAATCCGACCATCCGACAATGGGACATCGGACTATTACAAGACGATGACTTCGAATAAATTCAAGACCCAGTTCTCTGCCTTTGTCACCCACCAAGCGAAGAAGGACGGGGACTTTATGGTGAACTATCCGGTGGACACAAGCGGAATACAAACTCCGCTTGTCAACTTCCCGATCAACGGTAAAATTTAATTTATGAACTGCATTTCATTTTTATTTTTCAATTCCGATTTATTTCCAACTAATACAAATATAATCATGTATGAATTTGTCATAGGGAGCATGTTCATGTCGGACTTCTACAGTCGTATCTATACAGCAGTTGGGAGACACCCATATTGCTACGCTGGACTGGCTCAGTTTGCCAGCCTGGAGGCAATTGCCCTTTCCGCGGCCCCAACTAGAGGCGAGCCATTGTTCGGGGATAATAAGAAGAAGTATTATGCCAATCCGGTGGATAAGCTTGCTGGTGCCAACGCATTTATAATTGGTTGTGCCGCCAACTATTTGGATTTGGAGGATAATCCAAAGTTGGAGGCGAAGATGAAGATGCTCCTCTACAAGAATCCATTTGACACTGGAAGGCCCCAGACTGAGTTTCATGGACATGCGGTCACCCTAAAGAGATGTGTGTCATCTATCGAGGATATTAAGGCAGAGGATATCGGGGAAGCTTTTCACTTGGTGAATAGTGCCAGGCTTAAAGTTGGCAAGGTTCAGGTCTACGTCCTCAAGAGTGGGGACCAACTGGTTCAACTAAACAGGTATTCGGCTCCCGGTCCTTTCTGAATTAATTTTTCTCCGGTGGAAAAATAAATTTAATTTGATATAATTTCCAGCACCAAAGATGCTATGGGTGAAGCCCAGGACAAAGACCTCAAAAAGCTGGACGGTTCTGTTCCGGCAGGGGCCGGTAAGCCCGACGTTGGCAATGGGGTCGGGGGTAAGGGAGCAAATGCAACGGCTCCTGGGATAGACAAGAACAACACAACACCTGGATTGGACAAGGGGGACGACAAGGTTTGTTTATTTATTTTAATTCATCCGCATTAATGTTATTCTGCATGTTGAACCATTTAACCCCATTCTTGAAACAGAAACAATGATTATTCACGAATTTATACTTCCATCAGCTTAACAAGAATTCCACTCTGGGCGATAAAGACCCAGCTAAAAATGGATTGGGTAAAAAGGATCCAGCAAAGGGTGGTGTGGGTCGTGGAATTGGCGGAGACAAGGATGACAAGGGGAAGAAGAAAAAGGATGGACTGGGTCGTGGAATTGGTGGTGATGACGGGGATGATGACGACGAAGATGACAAAGATGGGAAAGGAAAGGGCAAGAAAAAGAAGAAGAAGGAAAAGAAAGAAGGGACGGATAGGGTTGTTGGGGATGTGAAAAAAGCTCTGAATCGTGATGATGATGATGACAAGGATAAGGAAGAAGAGAAGGAGGATGACGAGGAGGAAGAAGACAAGAAAAAGAAAGGCAAGGATAAGAAGAAAGGAAAGGGCAAGAAAAAGGGAGATGATGAGGATGACAAGGACGACAAAAAGGGTGGAAAAGGAAAAAAGAAGAAGGATAAGGATAAGGATGAGGATGACAAAGATGAGGACGAAGATAAGAAGAAGAAGAAAAAGAAGAAGGAAGAGGAGGACGACGACGACGTCTTTGCAAAGGTTAAAAAGATACTGGCTTCAACGGGTCTCTTTCAAATACAGAGTATGTGGTTTGCGCAAATGGGCGAATTACATGGTCACTGAGCATGGCCCATTTAACATAACATTAGTTTTGTATTGCGTGCCTCATTTTAATATATTTCTGGGTTGTAATTTTTATTGTAGACATAATTGTACAGTGTCAGTGCCTTACAAATAAAAAAATTATAATGTGTGGCATAATTTGATACTTCCGTGTGCAGCATGCAAAAATAGTCCATGAAATGGATTTCATTCATTAAATGTAGATAAACTATTTTTTCAACATATTACAAACCTCTCGCGGAAAGTTCTTTGTAGGAAGGTTTGCATCAATGAATGTTGTGAATATGTCGTGATGTTTGTTTTTACGCTTGGGTTTACTTGCGTCACAATAATATATTCATTATTGATTATTTTAATTGCATCCGATCAAGCGGACGTAATCACATGGATAGAGATAGCGGCAAATGTCCTCAATCACAGAAGAGTGCTAACAGCCTAACACTATTATAAAAATCATCAAAGTTAACTAAAAAGTTCCAAATAATAATTTTTTGACAGTTAATTACACAAATGGTTTTCGAAAATGGTGAATTTTCAAGCCATTTTCATCGCCGTAATTTTAATTAGCAAATGCTTGGCCGTTCCATCTGAGGATATGCCTTCGACGTCGTTAGGTAAGCGAGCATCAGCTAAATATTTAAAAAAAAATATGAGTTCAATGAAATGATTAAACATTTAATTTAATTTTTTAAGATGGGAAATCTCGGTTAAAGGAACTCAAAAGTCAATTGGGTTGCCTACGCAATCAAGTCGCGTTACCTGGAGCACATTATGTCAAATCAGTTGAAGTTGGGGATGCGGTCAAGAAGAAAACTAAGAAGAAGAAGAAAGGAGCCGACAAGGTGGCTCCAACAATCGCAATTATTGGAAATGTTGACATCGTTTTGAAAGGTTAACAAATATAGCCTTCCAAGTAAAACGAACAGATTGACAAGGATATATAATTACAACTGACATTGGTTTACAAATCAGGTGCCATGGGACATCAAAGGGAGTGGGACGTCAACAGCGTTGGCATTGCCGGGATCGGCGCTGCCACATTAAACAAATGGAGTGCAGTTGGGGAAGCGATCTTTGTAAATGGCATGGCTGTCATCAGACCTTCTGACAATGGGACTGCTGACTATTACCACACCAAAACTTCGGATAAATTTAGGACCCAGTTCTCTGCATTTGTCACACACGCAGCGAAGAAGGACGGTGATTTCATGGTTAATTATCCAGTTGATGGGGCTGACATAAAAATCCCACTTGTAAATTTTCCAATCAACGGTAAAATAGTTGTTCAGTTGGATAGTCTTAATAAATGTTATTTTGATTTTGATTTGTAATTTAAAATACTTTCCAGCTAATTTTATGCTTTTTTTTGTAGGAAGCATGTTCATATCGGACTTTTACAGTCGTATATATACAGCGGTTGGGAAACATCCATATTGCTATGCCGGACTGGCCCAATTCGCAAATCTGGAGGCAATTGCCCTGTCCATGGCCCCAGTCTATAATGAACCGCTCTTCGGAGAGAATAAAAAGAAATATTATGCCAGGCCGGTAGAAAAGCTGCCGGGTTCTTTTGCACTGATTGTTGGCTGTGCAGCAAATTATCTGGATTTGGAGGACAATCCAAAGTTGGAAGCAAAGATGAAAATGCTACTCTATAAAAATCCGTTTGACACTGGAAGACCTCAAGCCGAGTTCCATGGCCATGCGGTGACTCTGAAGAGGTGTGTGTCATCTATCGAGGAGATTAAGGCAGAGGATGTCGGTGAAGCTTTTCACATGGTCAACACTGCCAGGATTAAAACAGCAAATGTTCAAGTTTATGTGCTCAAGAGTGCGGATCAAATGGTTTCGATAAATGAGTAATATTTTTATTATATCAATATCAAATGTTTATTAAATGGTCAATGCTGAATTAATTTGTTTTCTAACAAAAATCATGTTCTATCTTTCTCAGTACGAAGGGTCTTAAACCCAAGAAGAAAAATCGCAAGAAGCTCGAGGGCAGTGTCCCGGTCCCAGCAGAAAAACCTTCCGGTTTGAATGAAACGGGTGTCAAGGACAGGAAGGACTCCCTTAAAGGAGGAATGAACCCTAAAATTAGTGGTGAGCCAAATAATATTTCTGAACATCCGTGGCGAAGATATAAAATTGGTCATATGCAATAGTGGCTTATTTTTAATAATTCCAAACTAAATAATATTGGTTTATTTGTAATTGTGACAAACGAAAAATTGGCTACAATTTAATTTGGACAAACGAAAACGCGATAGGTAAAGAGAAAACGTGAGTATTTCAAAAATCGTTTAACGCAATTATAATTTAGTCAATTTTGCGATTAAAAATAAGTCGATATTTTATTCTACAAATTTAAGATAAGCCACTTTTACATATAACCAATTTAAAAACTACAACATCGACATGTTCCTATGTTGGTAACTTTTATGTTTACCTCTGGCTACTCCCATATGGATGCAGTCGGGAATTTTTGTTTTGCCCAACGTCAAAATAACTTTAAAATGAGAAACCAAATCTTCTTGGATTTTCATGTCATTTTCATATTTACAGTGAGCTTGGATTCTTATCTTGTTTAAGTCCAGCTCACTGTTTTACTTTTAAACTTAAAAAAACAAGGATTTTACCACCCGGTAAATCCCCGGCTCAAAAGCATTATACTCATCATCGTGAAAATATAATATTTAAAAATATAAAGCATTTATTCGAGTTTTAAGTCACATTTTATTCTTCCAGGAGAGAAGAATCCTTTAGCGGCGGTCACAGACCAAATCGGCTGTCTTGCCCTTCAAGTTTCTCTATCCGGAGCTCACTATATCAAAGCCGTTGACATTGCGGGTATGGCCAAGAAGGCATTCAGGATGGATGGAGCTGACAAGGTTTCTCCGACAATCGCAATTATTGGGAATGTTGATATCGTTTTGAGAGGTAAACATACTTGGGAATGAATACTGAGGGCATTGGTAGTAAAATATAATTTCCAACATTCACAAGCTCTATCTTCCATCAGGTGCCATGGGACATCAAAGGGAATGGGAGGTCAACAGCGTTGGCATTGCGGGGATCGGGGCTGCCACGTTGGACAAATGGAGTGCAGTTGGGGAAGCAATCTTCGTTAATGGGATGGCCGTAATCAGGCCATCCGACAATGGGACTGCGGACTATTATCACACCAAAACTTCGGATAAGTTTAGGACTCAATTTTCTGCCTTCGTTACCCACGCTGCGGAGAAGGATGGAGACTTCATGGTTAATTATCCAATTGACGGAGAAGGTCTAAAAGTTCCACTTGTAAATTTCCCAATCAACGGTAAACAATCCAATATAAATACAAATTCAATATTTAATTTGTGACGAACTGTTAACTGTTTGGGATATCTTTTCATAGGGAGCATGTTCATATCCGACTTTTACAGTCGAATTTATACTGCCGTTGGGAAGCACCCATATTGCTATGCTGGACTGGCTCAATTCGCAAATCTAGAGGCAATTGCCCTATCCATGGCTCCAGTTTACAATGAACCGCTTTTTGGAGAAAATAAAAAGAAATATTACGCGAGACCTGTTGAAAAGCTCCCAGGCTCTTTTGCACTAATCGTTGGCTGTGCAGCCAATTATCTAGATTTAGAGGATAATCCTAAGTTGGAGGCGATGATGAAGATGTTACTTTACAAAAATCCTTTTGACACTGGAAGGCCCCAGGCTGAGTTCCATGGTCATGCAGTGACACTCAAAAGGTGCGTCACATCCATAGATGATATCAAAGCTGAGGATGTTGGGGAAGCTTATCACATGGTAAATACTGCCAGGATTAGAACGGCAAAAGTGCAGGTATATGTCCTGAAGAGTGCGGAGCAAATGATTCAGATAAATGAGTAATACATTGGTCGTTTTATTATCATTACAATATTTTAATGCTGGAATAAAGTTCACTGTACAATGCTCACGTTGTTTGATATTTTTTCTAGCACAAAAGGACTTGAGCCCAAGCATGGCAAGAAACTTGATGATAAATTACCGTCACCGGGTGACAAGCCGCCTGGTCTGGATGGATCAGGTTTTAAGGGTGCGAAAGGTCATGGATTTGGTGGTAAGCAAAATATTTTTTTCTTTTAATTTTTAGATTGCATAATTAAAAACAGATTAGCATTTCCACTAACTGACGTCACAAAAAAATACCGTGCAACACTCTCTAATCAATTTGACTATAACATAAACATTTTGAAATAGTGTCCTGGCATTAAAATTAAAGTATCTGGTGATTTTTTTTACTAAAAATATGGTTAGCAGCTTTTCCCATTCCTAATATATTCAATTTTACTCCTTGTCTCTAAGGTAAGCATAAATCTCAAAGGTTAATTGAAAAGTATTTCCATGTGTGAATTCCCTTGACCCAGTAAGAAATTACCTGCAGTGAATTGGAAAGAACGTTACGTTTCACTCATCGAATTGCAGTTGACAAAACACTGCGTTAGAATTTTCCAGGTAGAACTTACAATCAGTCACGACTCACGATGAATTAATTTAAGATAATTAAATTAGTAACAGACGGGAAGGTGCATAGCAAGGTCGTTGTTATGTGGTCCATTGTCCAAATAGCAAATAACAATCGGCCTTCGCAGCAAATAAATAATATTGATGTGTTTTCCGCAAAATGAGAAGGACTGTTTTAATTCAGTGCGCTAAAATGGGGTAACATAAAAATTGTAGAGTGACCAACATGCGTTATGAAATGATACTAACTTGCTAAAAATAGCTTTCGGCTTATTTGTAATTGATATCCAATTTTTTTTATTCTGTCAGGTGGGAAATCTCCCGTATCATCGATCAAAGACCTGCTGGGTTGCCTGACTACTCAAATCTCCCTTCCAGGAGCTCACTATATCAAAGCAGTTGATTTGAGGGGTGAGGCTAAGAAAGCATTCGGAGTGAAAAAAGATGACAAGGTTTCTCCAACCATCGCAATTATAGGGAATGTGGACATCGTTTTGAGAGGTTTGAAAAAAAATAAATAAGTGGGGAAGTACAGAATCCGACATTCAAAATCATTTATCTTTCTAAATATATTATTATGCATTATCAGGTGCTATGGGACATCTACAAGAATGGGACGTGAACAGCGTGGGAATTGCTGGGATAGGCGCTGCCACCTTGAACAATTGGACTGCTGTTGGGGAGGCTATATTTGTAAATGGAATGGCAATTATCAGACCTTCCGACAATGGGACCGCAGACTATTACAAGACTAAAACCTCAGACAAGTTCCGGACCCAGTTCTCTGCATTTGTCACACATGATGCGAAGAAAGATGGTGACTTTATGGTGAACTACCCAATTGACGGAGAGAACATTAAAGTCCCACTTGTAAATTTCCCAATCAATGGTAAACATTTTATGCAAAAACTGATTACTTTTAAATACTTTCCTCATTTATAGCAACTAATTTGTAACTCTTCGCCACAGGAAGCATGTTCATTTCCGACTTTTACAGTCGTATATACACGGCAGTTGGGAAGCACCCGTATTGCTACGCCGGACTAGCCCAATTCTCAAATCTGGAGGCAATTGCCTTATCCATGGCCCCAGTCTATAATGAACCGCTTTTCGGGGAGAATAAAAAGAAATATTATGCCAGGCCAGTCGAGAAGCTCCCAGGCTCATTTGCATTAATCATTGGCTGTGCCGCAAATTATCTAGATTTGGAGGATAACCCCAAGTTGGAAGCGATGATGAAGATGCTCCTCTACAAAAATCCGTTTGACACTGGAAGGCCCCAGGCTGAGTTCCACGGTCATGCAGTAACACTCAAAAGGTGTGTGACATCCATCGAGGATATTAAGGTGGAGGATGTTGGGGAGGCTTATCATATGGTCAATACTGCCAGGATTAAAACTGCAAAGGTCGCAGTGTACGTTATGAAGAGTGCGGATCAAATGATTTCGATAAATGAGTAAGAGGCTACTTAATTTTGAGAATATCATTTGAATATATCTAATTATGAGTTAGGTATGTTTCTCGAGATAATGAAATTATATATCATCTTGTATAGCACTACTAGTACTAGACCCAAGGACAAAAAGTTTGATGGCAAATTCCCCGCCCCGGGAGAGAAGTCTCCTGGGCTTGATAAAGATGGAAAGGGTGGGCTTGGCGGTGGATTCGGTGGAAAGAAACCTGACAATAGAACGAAGGAGCCGGTTAAACCCGGACTGGGTCGTGGTGGATTTGGCGGTGGGAAGGACAAGGATGGGGATAAGGATAAGAAGGATGACAAAGAGAAGGATAAGGATAAGGATGATGAAGAGAAAAGAAGTACTTTGGGAGAATTAATTTGGCATATTACCCATCTCAACTTCACCGGGTTGTTTTAATTGGAAATTATTTACTATATTTTTCATTGCACTTTCGTATGCAATGACCTATGAATGTCTCGATTTCAATCGAATTATTTTGAGAAAAAAATATTGAAAATAATTCCACGCATTATAGAATGTTATCATGACAGCATGAGTTGCTGTTACATGCTCCTCGAAATAAATGACATAATTTAACAGAAGTAAGGCACATAATTATTTAGTCACATATTTGCTCAATTCCAAAATCTTATCTTCCAGAATGAATTCATTTTAACAATATACTTCTGTCAACTGCAGTTACATAGGCACCTTGTCAATTTTTCGAACATGACAGTGGAAATTTTCATATCTGAAGGAAGATCCACAAATGCATCGAAATTATCATATCAATCAGAGAATGCGATATATGACATTTTGCTGATACGGCTAAATTATGATTTGATTGGATTTGTGACACGACGACAGTTAATCATGGCAATTAAATATGCAGCCTTTTCTCTATCAAACAGGTAATAAATACAGATAGTCTATGTGACTTGGTTACGTGCTCAAAGCCAAGCTGTGATAATAATGATAAGATGTATTTAACAATCATTTAATATCATCGTCAAGAGCATCAGCAAAAAAGTAGAATGGAACATTCTGGAAGGTCTGATGAAGGACATCCCGAGCCAATCCAATTTACTTTAATTGGACAACGGATCGCCCAATCCAGTCCATTTCATTCCCCAACTTATTACCAACCAAACCACAAAGATGAAATTTCTAACAGCTTTTAGCTTGCTTCTGGCAAGCGCCCCACTGCTTTGTTGGGCCGCAGGAGAGATCAAGTTCGCCCCCTACTACGACACATTCCTGGAAAACAGGAAGAACCTTGTTGACATCGCCAACCGGACGGGTCAGTTGGACTACCACTTGGCCTTCGCTCTGGGCGGACATGAAGGATGCAAACCCAAATGGGGTGCCCAATATGACATTGACGATCCTACCATCATCGACCCCATCAAGGAGGTCATCCGCATGGGTGGGAGGATGATCATCGCAACTGGCGGGGTAACTTGATACAGCCATACCAAATTAAACATTTCTTATCATACGTGGCTTGCTTATCGATCAACATGTGCATGTTTAGGCAATGGGCCCTTATCTGGAGCACCTCTGCACCACCTCCGCCGACCTCGCCCGAGCCTACAAGGAGGTCCTGGATGCCGTCGGGACCAACCACCTGGACGTTGACATCGAGGCCCCCGTCAACTTCGACGTGATGAACCAAGCCCTCGCCCAAGTGCAACGGGAGCGTCCCGACGTGACCGTCAGCTTCACCTTGATGGTCCAAGGAGAGGACTTTGGCCTCAACCCTGCCCTCGGAACCGAACTCCTGAAGAATGCCAAGGCCAATAATGTCCGCGTTGACACGGTCAACGCCATGGCTATGGAATATGGGGCGTCCAGTCCTGACTTTGGTGACTCTGTTGTTGGTGTAGGCAGGGCTGTCCTTCGACAAATGGCAGAGATCTGGCCTGAGAAGTCCCAGACGGAGTTGAAGAGCATGCTTGGGCTTACCCCGATGATTGGAAGGAATTTTAATAGCAATGTATTTGAGCCAGCACATGGGAGGAAGGTTGTTGATTACGCAAAGTCAGAGAATATTGGCCTCTTGGCTTACTGGAGCATTGAGAGGGATAATGGGGGCTGTCCAGGAACTGTTAGTCCATATTGCAGTGGGACCACCCAGGGAGATTTCGAGTTTGTGGGGATCTTCCAAGGATTTCGTTAAGAAATTAATGGGATCATTAATTGACTGGTGAATTTAGGCTATATGTTGACTGTTTGATTTTGGCTAATTTGGAATATATTTCAAAAAAGTAAATTTTAAAACTCAAAAATAAAATGACTTTTAGTTGATTAACTCAATTTATTTTGACCTCCAATTAACGCGACTCATGAATATTGACATCATCATTTAATTTTATCTCGCATGCTCTCATGTTATCAACAAATTACAAAGTCATAATTAATATCAATTTAATTTTGTCCATAGGGCGGGTTCGCATTCGTTCTCAAGTAGTAGCTTCCCCGAGTTCTGGAAATTAATCAGAATGACAAATTGTAAATTCAAGTGTATATTGTTTTCTATCAGTTACGTTAAATTACGTATAGTTATATAAATCCTTATCATTATCATAATTATCTTCATCATATGGCATGACAATAAATCATAAGTAAGCGATAGTGTGAATGCTAATTTGCTCTAAAATTATGTAACTTACGTTGATGGGGTTTCCCAGCCCATGAAGGTCTTATCATCGCATGAGCACCTGCCATGGTCATACTCATCCCAGTCAGTGCACTTACAAGCCTCGAATGCTCTGGGCCATCCGATGGATTCCCCTAAGAAATGGTAGGCTCTGCTGTGGCTGCACCTGTCCACTAATCATATAACAAAATGATATAAAATAGCTGCAAAATGATTATAAATTAATCATACACGTCCAATAATTATATAAATACCCGGGTCAAGTCCACAACCAGGCTGATCCTCGCCGTCGTTGGGCTGCGGGGCAAAATGAGAATATTTAATTTCTTAAATGAATTAGCTTCGAACTATTATATATGTCAATGATTTAAAGTGATTTAGCAACATTTACATAGAAATCGACATGCCCCCTTGGCTCTGCAAATCCCAGGTAGTCCTTTGAAGTGTGGATGACATTAACAAACTGGGCATCAGAAGGATCAATCCTTTCATCATCTCCCTTCTGGGCAAATAATGGCCAGGCAGGGTCAAGGGCTGTAAATGTTAATCGAATTAAGTACTTAATTTTAAAAGTCCATTCGACTTCCCGCATAACCAATTAGTGAAAAAATAACTAGTATTTATGTTCTCATTTACCGAAAATAGTTCTCATCTGGCCCCCTCTAATATTTAAATTGACATAGTTCGCCATATGAGCACCCAGAGAGTGTCCAATGAAATACGTCTGGTTCAGGGTGGCCACGCCCTCCTCCAACAGCCAGTTCATGAATGTGGCCACGTATTCCCCTACAGGTTTGACATTATTGGCGGCGCCAGCATAATCCGGGAGGGAAGCCAACCTGGCCCAATTGATGAAGACCATGTTGATGGGCTCCGAGCGATTTCCGAACCCTCCCCGAATGTTGGTTCCGAAACCACCGGTGTGACTGCTTGAAAACCCGTGGGCTGCCATGACAAGTGGGGCCCCTCGGTTGAAGCCGGAAAGACAGTTGTCGGTACAGTGGGGAAGCATTTGGCGACCTTCTTGTTGTCCACTGAAAAAAGTGACATTCTGATTAAATTGACCTTGAGGAATGGAGGGGGTGTTTTGCTTCAGTTTGCACTTACGGCAAATAATGCCAGAAGATCACGTCATCTTCGATCCCATTCGGAGAAATGTGTGAAATTTCTCTCTGCTTAAGAATAGCTGGGACAAATCTCCCTTCTTCATTTTGATACCAGAAGAAATTCTTCTGGACAAAGGGCTTTGCTTGAGCAAACTCCCCCAGTCCTGCAAGGACCAAACAACCAAAGAGTAATCCGAAATGGGTCTTCATTTTGCTCTGTATTAACTTTAAACCGGGGGAAGTAACTTAACTAGACTGATATTTTTTCATGCGAATTCATTTTATATATAACTTCAGTTAAGTTAGTGGGAATCCGGTGTATTGATCCCAATTTTATTCATTCCAGATTATTCCTTATCATCATCATTCCATCCCTCAAGTGTATTTTACTTAAATTTCTTCGCATAATTAGTGTATACATTAGGTAAAAAGGTGCCGCTGATTCGACTGGAAATATTTAATTGATGTTATCATAACTACTAATTACTTAAAACGTTTATGTTTGTCGGCACTCTCAAGTACTTAAAGTCAATCAATCTGTACGGAAATCGATTGGTCATGTCATATGTCATCCGGAACATACAAAATCAAGCATGTAATGGATTGCATTATCTGTTTATGAATCAGGGTTCTCCAATAAATCAGAATTATGCTCGCAATTATATTATATAAAAGTTCATAATCGTTCAAAATCACATAATTGCATTTGGATTGGAAATACCAAGCTCATGGCGGCTACCGTGATTTTTACTGGCCGATGTTCGATATCAAAATGATATCATGCTTTTTAATCAGTCAATCAAAAGTGGTATCACTATCGTGTCATATCAATCTGAACATGCTGCATTTCATCCATTATAGGTTAGAAGCAATAATGATCAATGAACCATTTTAGTATAGTAAATTTTATTTTATTTTATAAAGTTTATTTTATATTCACATTGTGCACTATTATTTTTAATTATTGTTGAGAATGATAGTAAAATTGCATAATAAATTTTTATTTGACGTATGCCCAGAAGTACTTTTATTTACTGACATGTGTCATATCGTAAATATTTATATCTCTATCTTATTATTAATAAAAAATAACCGTTTTCAGTTAAAAAAAACATGCTAACTAAAAACGTATATGACAATTGCTCTTGCAAAACAAAATTCATTGTCTCACCAAAAGCGAATTATATTTCTGTATTTTTACGTAAATCAAAAATTGTTCTAACAAATTATCTACACTAACTTTGCTCGTTTATTACTTCCCGGTATAATGCAATCATTTAGATTTGGACTTGTAAGAATTGGCAACGCTTAAATCCTCCCAATCAAGTTAAGATTATACATTTTCACTGAAACCAGGACTAGGACATTTGAGCAAAATCCCAACTTCTCCTCAATATAAACAATAAAGCAAGTACAATACAAACAATTATAAAACAAAAACAAATAATAATAATAATAATTTTGTCATCAGCACAAAATTTCTTCGCGTTTTTTTATTGATTCTGATTTTACGTAATTATGTAACTACCAACATTATTTAGTTTTTCTTTGTAAGATATTTGCATGTCACTATTATCATCGCATGGTCAACATCATCATCCACTTCTACTTTCAACTTTATGGACACCATAATACATTCCAACAGAATGAAAGCAGAGCAGGCACGATCATGAGCAACTGAGCTAACTGAGCTAACTGAGCTAACTGAGCAACAAACTGATGCTGCTCCATCAACCAAGATATTGGCCAAGCCAAAGAGCTTCTCTAAACTCTCTGAGCCAAACTGAGCGTCATCATTCCAGCACAACAGAAGCATTTAGCCTTGTCCAGAATCCGCCTCGTGGTAACAGAAAGACGAACATCAACATTAAGTAAAATCCGTTCACTCGCTGAATTATTCGGTTGATATTCAACATCAATATCAAGCTGTACATTACTTTTATAATGCTTGCATAGGATTGAGATGAGATGATGAGAATGGTCTTACAACAAATAGTGTGCAATGATCCCATGCCACATGCATCATACCCAAATTATCACTGAATATGAATTAGCAAACATTTATTCCAAAGCTGAAGCTAAAGCACTTTCATCATCATCAGAGTTGAACGTTAAGCAAGTCAAGATACAGAAAACATCATCTCATCCCCAACAACATCAACCAAAACAATTCTATTTTTAGATATATTTTCATTCGGAATAATATTTTGCTGCTTGCAGATGAAAATGGGATCAGCGCAGTACAAAGTATAAACTGGTCATGATGATAAAGAATATTGGGTGAGATGAGCCAAAGTTGACTTTTGGGATTCTCGTTTATGTGTCGTTGTGTTGCTGGGCAGGAGGCTTGTTGCAGTTATCATCTTGAATGAAGCCGAATCTCGCCAAATATTTACCTAAGCATCACCCACATGAGTGAGACATGGTTTTGTTTGCCAAGTTATTTCACACATTCGCATTTCGGTTTGCTGTGGAGTAAGCAGTGAGCAGAGCAAGTGGCTGCTAACTGGAATGGCATATGGGTTGAATCTGGATGTTACTTAAGCTGTGCCAGCTCCAGCTATGCATATGGAAGCAAGAAAAGTTGTAATCACAGTCAATGATAATCCAGAAGGAAGATAATACCAGTGTGGGCAATAGTCCACATAAAAAAATTGATTACGGGAGCAGAGCTACTTATGTAAACAAAGTGAAAATATTACTTAAGCTTTTATATATGCTCGACCTGAATAATTATGTTTAAAAAGTTCAGTGGACATGAAGCAGTTATGGTCAGTCCATCTAACAAACAAGTTCAGTTATGTTCTGATTCTGATTCTCTTTCTTTTGCCAGTGCTGTGGCATCGAATAAGTTTTTAGGGAGTAAGACCATTTCACTGGAAAACTGAAGACGCTTAAAGGGAAAGATAATGCAAGATTTATTTTTTAATACTATCCCATCCCTTCCTGTTACCGGATGAAAGTGTTGTTATTTTCCATGTGAGAAAACATAATATGGTAAGGATCTGACATGACAACAAATCTTAATAAAACCAAAATATATTTGAGCTAACTCTAAAACCTTTTTTGGCTATGAAATAAAATGTAATTTTTTGAGTTATGAATATTTGCAGGTATCCATCTCTGTAATAATCACCAATCCAGTTTTGATTTGCATAACAGCAGAGCCTCAATCCATAATCCACCTGAATTAAGCTGAGGACGGAATTAAGGATTAATGCATATGATTAAGGGATGGGAATGGGATGTAATCTCATCCATATCATCTATATAAAATGTAAGAACCATTTGTAGTGATAGTCCACATAAAATTATATTCAAGTCAAGACTGTTATATTTATATATGATCAATCAGTGGAACTACTTTGTCTAATTTTATTTCATTAATTTTTTTAGTAAAATTTCCTTGACTTTAGCCGGGATTGAGGTAGATAGCTGATGAAAGTGTTCACATATATTAATTTGAAGTTTCTCGAGGGATCGATGTGACGAAATCTAAAGATGCGGCTTCATCACCGCGTGGGTAAGAAAACCTAAATTTAAAAAAAATTATAGTCCTGATTAAATATTTACTTAATATATAATTCTGGGAAGGAGAATTCATGTATATTTATTTATATTTATTTATACTATTTTAAATTTCAGGAGAAATTTCACCCCCCAACTCGGCTCATCTATTTAACCGCCACAATCCAGAACCTAGGTGATTTGTCAATTATTCGCCGCATCATTTGTGGGAACCGAACCAACGCTTAATGTAAGGGCTATTAATTGCCACTTTTTTTAGTTAGTTATTTAATTAGCAATAAGATAAAGCTGTAAGTATTAAGTATTTAGTAAGTAACTTTGAACAGATTGTAAAGAATTAATGAGAGCTATAATTAATTAGAAGGATTGAGTGCTTGTTGTTTTTAAATTAGTGACAATTCGAAAGGTATAAGCTAGTGAAATATAGCAGAGTCGACTTATATTCGGAGTTATATCCCCATTTCATCCACGTCCTTGTGGAGAATATAAATGTCCTGCAAGAAATTAAACCAGTTACCTTCGGTCAACTCGCATATATTTTTACATGGGTTATGGTGGTTGCGTTTTCCCAATCCAATTCAATATGTACGGAATGTAAGAAAAAAAGAGGAACCAAAAAACATGTGCCAAATTGGGCCCAGATAATAACATTAGCCCCAATAGCAATACGACTGCAAAATAGTTGTCCTGTCATGTATTAATCTTGAAAATCTCAACCATTCATTAAATATATAGCACCGACATAGTCTTTAAATTAATCCGTCACACCATTTTTAACGGTAAAGAATACGAAGAAGGTTTGCTAAAAAGAAAAAAAAGATTCTTGTAAAATTTGTCCTAAAAATTAATGCTTTTTTGGTTGAGTAAAATTATTTGACTCCTATGCAAATGACGATACCTGATAGGATAGATAGAAAATTATTAAGGTTTGATTTTAAACCTCATTTTGACGTTGACGTTGTTGCCTATTCTATTCAATACGATTGAGATTGATATTAACCTTGGTAGAGATCACTGAGGCCGGTTTATTTGGGCTAGTAGAATTCTGCCATCATACAGGGGAGCAATGTAGCCTATCCCCTGTTCAATCAACAAATTAATTTAATCTTTATTAAAATTATTCTACACTGACTTTATAAACGCCTCTATAAGTGCCTTTATAAATCTGTCCGTTTTAGAAGCAAAGTTGTTAGGTCAGAAGCTACAACAGTCGATCGTAGCATCATTTCGGTTAGACGCCCGTCGCTCTGACAGTTCGTCACCCTCTGCCAATGTGGCAATCTTTCCAAAGTCGTACACGCCACCGTATATTTTTTTTGGGGTGCGAGTGGGGATGGCGTACGTTAAAAAGTATTTTAACTTTAACGAAAGTAAAGTATACTAAAGTATTTAAATACCGCTGATAAGCACATGCTGCAGCTAATGTAAAGCTGGGCCATGTTCACATCCCAATTAATCCCTAATTATCAAATTGCATAGATTAATGACTATTTACGTTTTAGTCAAGGAACTTTAATGTCTGTGGACATTAACAAATTTTGATCTTCATAATTGTTTGCATGAGCTCTACAATTGTGACTTCGGCTGGGCATGAGTTTTCGTCCCCCCAGTTATTTTTAGTAACGGTCGAATAACGCAATCTCCACTGCGAAATGTCCAGCTGTGGTCAGAAATGGCATGCGCCTGGTAATTATTTTGGCTTTTTACGGTAATTATCTGTAACTTACTGCATCGGTTGGTTACCGTTATCTCATATTTGATTTGCTTTAAAGGAATTAAAAATTGAGGTACGACCAACTCTCGTGCAATCCTAATTGAGACTGCCACATTTTTAATAGCAATTGACCGGGAAAGTGACATGAACTAGGAAAGGAAAAAGTCAAAGAAAGGTGAGCATTCGTAGAAAATAAATTAGTACTATTGCAACCTATTAAATGTATTTATAGGTTGCTTCTAATAATACCACTTTTGCTCTCCACCAAGTCATAGATGGCAAGGTTGTAGTGGACGAGGTGGGAGTTAACGAGCGACTTGGAATAGTAGGTGTCTGTTGTTTGGGATTTGCCTGTTCTGTTAGTGGTGGCAGCATAAAGTGTCATGCGTCTAACATAGTTCTAAAGTACATACTGTTGTTTATTTTGTTAAGAATCCACCAAGTTGTCGAAAAATGGGCATTTTTCTACAGTAGAATCCGCCTTATAGACTATGAGGTATTTTATTGCATCCCTAAAACGCAACAACAAAGTTCGTCAAAACAACGAAATACTACAAGATAACAATTGTGCTAATTTTACTATAACATTTCACAAACCTTAAAATCCAAAGCACTTCTCCATTAATTTTCAATTCTGTCTCAACATTCTTTCCTCCGATCTTGATTAGGGTGATTTTATTTTGGCCATGACAATCTAGGTGTTTTTTTTCGTTACCCTGCTGAAACTAAACACGTTGGATTTTGTGGGCAGTGGTTTCATAAATATTTCTTCCATATTATGACTTCTTCTGATGTGAAGCCAACACATGACCTAGTTGCTGATGATCTGATTATCAATTAAGACCTCAAGTTCAATACTGCCGCAAGCCGAAAGTCAGGCCAGAGTACTATCCCTTGATGAGGTCTCTGACTGGTGCCACAGGCCAGTTTTGGAAGAGCCGGAGAACACTTAAATGATCGGCAGCCTGACCTGCAGTCGGCTCAAGTAGATTAGGTAAATGTTGGAATCATGTTATAGATAATCTGTCTAGCATGTGCGTAGTCAACTTGTTCATACTTGTTCCATGAAATAACCAATTTTCCCCCTCAATGCGATTGCATTTGAGATTGGCACAATTAGTTCCTTCATTTTGGCAATGTCGCAAATATCATGGCAGGGTACTTGATTGCCGATATACTGTAAAGTTGTGCAATGATGTATGTAATAAAACATTGTCCTAGTAGGATGTATTATTAGAACAGTATAAATACCTATGCCACTTTCCATTTCCCGTCCCCCAGCTTTTTATTGATATTCATTTCTTTTAGGTATTTGCCTCTTTTTGCCATAACGCCTGACTGGCGTTGTATCAAGCCGAAGTTTATCTATTCTTCCGTAGTAAAAACCCATTTCCCGTAAAGCATTTACAAATGTGACTTGTTGCAAGCTTGCTTAGCTGTTTCGGTCGGTGATAGTGTACTAAAAACAGTGCATTATGTAAATGGGTCAGCTTCAACTGTTATTTGATTTTTATTCACAACTGGCAAGGAGTATTCCATTCTGATTTTCTTCATATTGCTGCTTAAGTTGCAGCTATGAAAAATACAATACCTGGGAATGCAGTCATCGCATGCTTGAGTGAAATTGAGATAATGAAAGAATTTCTCATCCATTTCTCCATGTTTCCATAAAGCTCCACTCTCCTTCATTAAATTTCTCCCTTCCAGCAGTTTACCTGCCAGATATGAAATTACATAACTGAGTTGAACTGCTTTTTCTTTGAAATCATAAACATCCATTTTTATCTTGTCGACAGTTTTGGTGAGCTCGTCCATTTCTCCGCGGAGTAAATCAGTCCAGTAAATCAGCTCCAAGAATCAACTTTTTCAACTCATATAAATTATCACTCATTTTCTCCTGCGCTGAGCTGACTCTGTTGACTTGAAGAATGGCATACCCACACATTGCAACCCCAGGAACAACAAGTACGGCCACGATGATGATGCCGACGACTAAAAAACCAAGTCGTTTTCTCCGGATATGGCTTACTGTTCCATTCCTATATGCTTCAACAGAGCATATTTTCTCTAGTTCATTCAAGAAAAAGATATGATATTTTTCCTCGCATTCTTGCTTATACAGCTTTACAATGTTTTCCTCCAAGTCCTGAATTGGAATAATATCACACGGCCAGACCAGATTTACGTTCAATTTCATGGTGTTAAATCCATGAGTAACTGGCTCCATTCTTCTTCGACATAATACAGCATCGCCAGAGCTGTGCTTTTCTCCAAATCCTCCTTAAAAAATCATCATTAAGAGAAGTACTGGAAATGACATATGTGCTTTCTTGGGCACCACCACACTTTTCATAGTAGGCTTATGTTTCCTTTTTGGGAATTTCCTTCGATCTTGCACTCCCACTAAACTCCTTTTGGAAAGGAATTTTTCTTTCACATCTGCTTTGGTAAGCAAATCCGCTCGCATTTGAATATCAGGCAAATGCTGAAGTATTATCACCTCAGTACTTATCAAATGTCTAATGGAATGCTCTTTCACTTCAATTTCGGGTGGGATTCATTGTGCTAATTGCATGGCACTCTGACTATCAGTGTACATAGTTATTGGTCCATCCATATTATATTCCAGTTCATCATATAGCCGGCGAAGCCATATAGACTTCATTCCCCCTTCTGTTAAAGCCACTTACTTAGCCTCGGTGGAGGACAAGGCTATACAGGTCTGCCTTTTGCTGAACCGGGAGTTGGAAGTATTTTGGAGCAAATATTGACCTTACGAATTGTTTGCATGAGCTCTGCAATTATGACTGCGGATGGACATGAGTTGTCGTCCTCCCAGTTATTTTAGTAACGGTCAAAAATAGCGCAATATCCACTGCGAAATGTCCCACTTGGGTAATACTTTTGCTCATCGTCTTATTTTGTCTTCATTGTCTTTCATCTCACAACAAAATAATCCCCAGCTATCCCCCTTGATGGTACCATGCATCGGTACTCATGGTTAGTATTTGTTAACTACGGTGGTGTAGGATGGGAGAAACAGTTGGGAACAGGCCTTGAACTACTATGTTGGCTGCCCGAACACTTGGGTAGAGTGGTTAGGCAGTCCCGGACAGATTTTTTTTTCGATTATTTTTTCAAGCGTGACCCTATGATATTATTATATCAATCGACTCAGAATTCAATTCTGAACAACTTTCACTCTATGCATTTTCTCCAGAAACCAACTCTTTTTTTTTCAACTTTTGGACTTCGTCGTAATTTTTTTCGATTATTGTTTCAAGCGTGACATAGGGTCATAGGGTCAGGTTTGAAAAAATAATCGAAAAAAATTACGACGAAATCCAAAAGTTGAAAAAAAAACTCACTACTTCGTATATACAAACTCGTTTGTTTTTACAAAAAGCAAATCAATTACCACCATCAAAGGTAGACTTAGATATTGCGTGAGTTCCGAACCTCTCGATAAATGCGATGTGCGCCGGGTAATTATTATGGCTTTTTAAGGTAATTATTCTGTAATGCTATCTTACTGTAACGGCTGGTTACCGTTTTACGTACATTTATTTAACGCGCAGTAACATAACGTTTTTCTTAAATGTTGCCTAATTGAAATCATACCGTATCCAACAAAAATATTCGTGTAATTGCGGCCTCCAACTCCAATTGCATTGACTGGCAAGGGAGCCCTCCAGCCCCTCACAAAATTATTGTCGTCGTAATAATGATTGCACCTTCGAAATTTAACAATATCGTTTATAGTGCTGTTTAAGGGTAACAATTGGAGTTTATGTAGTAATGATACGGGTGATTTTATTGAAGAGTTTTTAGGTCAGTCCGCTGGTAAATCTTCCGCTTCCACAAGACCGCCAACTAAGATTATCAGTAAAAAAACTGGAATGAGATTTTGTCTTCAAATTCGCTTAGTTCGGATGATATATTTCAAATTAATTTTCTTACCAATCAAAATTGTAAGTTCTTTAATTTGCCAATTCAAAAAAATCGTTTGAACTGGCACGACAAATCAACGATATACGAATAGCAGAATCGAATAACAGAATCAACTGACTGGAAAACCACTGAGTCCCAGTTTTTCCTATTTGAATTCAAACCAACTAAAGTAATACTTTAAGACAAGTTGATGATAATGGGCTTTGCTTATCATTTATTACGTAATCTGTTATGCCAGAGTTGTCTCATGCTGATGCAAGTTGAATCAATATAACGGATTATTCCCAATTACGTTGGAGGATCCGCAGATTTCAGATAATGAATGACGCGTTATAACGAGGGTAAATCAGATAATGATTACTATATTTATTTACTACTGTTGTGTTATCGTGTTCCGACCACTCAGACAGCTCCTGTCGGTAGGTAACTAACATACCGCTTTTAAAGGTTGTTGGAGGGTAGGCTGACGCAGCCAGGCTGAGGAAGAGAGGAAAGGTGGCAATGCATTCATGAATATGTATTTAATCATCATATATTCATGATGCGTTGTTTGCTGATCTGTTGATGATTCCTAATCCGTAACAATATACTATTTAATTATGTAGGAACGTTGATAATAATGTACGATAATTGTATTCGAATTTGGATTAGCAAAGGTATTCTACTCCAAACGGAACCATTATGATGCAGCTATGTCCATATATTGTGTCCCCATCCATCAAAAAGAACTAGTGGGTACTTTCTAACATCCCCATCCTTACATATGAGTTCTTGTATATTTGTACATGGAGCATTGTAGATTGCCTATTTAATAACCTATTTAAATTGTACCGAGTCAACATGATTGGTCGCCTCGACTCTCTTGCAGCCGTCCACATTAGATGGAATTCCAAGTATCCTTTGTAGGATAGCAATATCATTAATTATAACTCATCGTTGTCTTATGTAATATGTGTGAGTTAACATTGATAGTAGTTTAAAAATTCCCAGCGTTTGTTAACTATATCCGGTCGTTGCAATATAACGTCACGAAGATTTATTTTCCCATAATGAAAACCTATTTTTGGGAGCAACTTTCTAAAAGTTCTGTCTAAAAGTTGTTTGGCAAACATATTATTTAGCAACTTAAGATGCATATATACGGACATTTGTGTTGCAATAAGTTTTGCATGGGCAGCTGAATAATGATGCATTCATAAAGCTATCTTATTGGCTGTTTGAAGTTCAACAAACAGGGGGTGGTACATGAAAGGCACTTCTGCAATAACTTCCAGGCAACTGTTAGCACAATGGTGTACTTAGTTGGTCCGATCCGAAGAGACAAAATCTTGGCAAAAAATCCAGTGTTGGGCGCGAAACTTCATCGTCTCAAATTCGAGTAGGAAGCAATCCCGGATATGTTAGTACCAGTAGGTACTATCTTCTATATTAGCTAATCCCTTCTCCCGGAAGGTCGTCATCGTGGATTTAAGGAATAATAGAGGGGCGTTGCGGACCAGTATGTTCGGTCGGAGCTCAGTTTGGGGAAGGGGACTCATGACGAAGAACTTCATGCTAAAAATATAAGGAAATGCATGAAGAGCAGCAGCATGCATAATATAAATTTATTTTTCATCGTCACGAAGTAAACTAAACTAAATTAAACTATTTATTTTGTGAGCAGTGTTGCCAGCTTTTTCGGAACATTGGCATTCCTTGAATTGAAAAACGTAGAAAGTTGTTTAAAGATTAGCAAGTCCTTCCATCTCTACTACCTCTTCAACTACCTTGCTGCCCACAGTATGTAGTTTGTGAGCAATGAACCCGTAAAAGCTTGTTCGTTTCCAGTGCAAGTACGCACTGCCTGCGCAATAAATAAAAAATCGTCATTTGTTTTACTAACAGAGCACTTTGCCTTCTTGAAATTTTCATCTGAGCGTCGCGGTGTAGATATGTGCAGAACGCCTGTATTATAGGTGTTCCAGGAACAAAAGCAGGACTCCTGGTCCGCAATGTTCGCATGATTTAAAAGAGAGTTGCAGTCCAACATGCCAATGGACTGTAAAGTGCAAATAAAATGCTGTCCTAGTAGAATGTATTATTAGGGCAGGATAAAACAGAAATGGGGACGAGAAATGCCTTCGTACTTTTTCTGATATTTATGTGAGGGAGCCGATAATTTTGCTGTTTCTATTGTCCATCCATGTCACACATGAATGCAACATCCGTTTGTAGCTGGCCAATTATGTTCCACTATGACTATGAAGTATAATTATTCATGTATTCAAATGCCCGATAGCAGTGACGAGTAGCAACTGGTCGTCCAAGTAGTGAAAGTTCACTGGTTCTATCTTTGGTTTCTTCCGAAATATACGGTATAATATTTTCAAGTCTGAATGGGGGCCGCGAGTAATTGACCCAGACATCATGTTGTAATGAGCTGTCCTCCACGGCAATACCCATATAACGGCAGAGTTTTTGGTCGTTTATCAGCTGGTTCCATATATTCCATTGATCGGTGTAGTGGTCTATAAACATTTTCGTTGCGAAACAGAAATGCAATTGAGTTGTCGCATCGGCGTCCAATAATTGATTTCGCAGGAAGGAATCCCCGTCAGTGTACGTAAAAGTATCAGGGGGAGCATTTCCTTCGGCAAGGAGGAATTGACAGACTTCATGGCATAAACTGCTAGAATAATTTTAACAAAATTAAATGCAACGTGGATGAAACAAAAACACACATGACATTAAAAGATACATACCTGAACAAAAACCTCGTTGCGTCGATGTGCTGCTGGCTTTGCTGCTGGGGGCTGGAGCAAAATAGGAAACCTCATTGAGTTGAATTGAGTGAATTGGTGATGACACATTAACAAACGTGGTATTGGGTAAACTGTTCCTTATGCCGGTGGCATCTGTGGGGGCAAGGGTGAAGGTAAGTGGTCTATCGATGGCTGTTACAGGTATCCCCTCCCATGTCATCCTTCCTTCGGATAGGGTTGTTTGTATCGTATAGTAGCTATTGATACTGTTATAGCGAAATTTTCTCATAAAACAAAATCCTGTAGAATGATGCACTTGCATTTTTATTTTGGCTGCAGGGGTTTAACTTTAACACAAAAATTATTTAACCTTCTTTTCTTTTGGGATATTTGGCGTTCTGTTGTGTGGAGGTCATATTGTGGAGGTTAAGGTTGTAATAAGGAGCATTTCAATTTTATTTCGCACCCAGAAGGGGTTTAGGTGGCGAGTTGATGGGATGGGTCAGTTGGGGTTATCATGGGTTTTGGCATTGTATAGTGCAGGGATCGGAATAAAATGGTTGGTTGATAAAATATCCATCAATGCTTTTAATGGCTTGGGATTATCTTTTGGATAGTTCCAATGGTCACCAGGGTTGGGCAATCGTAATGGATCTATTCGGTTTGCAGTGGGATGTGCAGGGAATCATCTTTCTGGGACATCTATGGATTTTCTTCTAAAGTATGACTTCTTCTGATGTGAGTTCAACGTTTGACCGGGTTGCTGGAGCATGTGGGTATATTACTTGTCTCCTGGCTAAAGGTATAGCCAAATGTATAGTTGGTGAACATTTCTCATGTACTGGGACTAAGAAATGTATTTTATTGTTTTGGTATTATCTCTCCAAGTCCTCGATACTTCAATTACCAATTATATGAACTCTGGTGAGAGTCTGGTTTCCCTTGGACTATTTCCTACCATAAATTGCCATATCAACCTATCTGGGTTCGGTTACATACAGGTTAGGACATTGGTGCGATGCCGATCATATGACACCATGTTTCAGTTTTGGCTAAGTTTACTGTAATTGGACGCAAAGAGTTGTTTAAAAATTACACCACATCTCTGAAGGCCCAATTCTTTTCCTTCTACACTTACTCCGTTGGTTTTGGATACTCTTCTGGGTGAATTTCTTCCAAGTAATGTGTTATCACATGTAAAACACCCGCACAAGAAGTAACTTTTTCCGAAGGCATAATATCAACGGATCGAGTTGTGTATATATACCCATTCGAGATATATTCTTTTTCTTCAATTGAATGTTCAACATTTTTTTTTACTATGCCGTCCAGTTTTCTCCCTGAAACACATCTTCCTTCCTTCAAATGATGGTACCGCTCATAATATGTACAAAAGGTGCTCTCAACCTCGTAGTATCGTTCTACAACAACCAACAAAACAATTAGATGGATATAGATCAACTCATGTGCCTGAGAATTATTAAGATCTTATAATTCTTCCCTCTTCACCCTTGATGACCTTACCA
This sequence comes from Pseudosinella alba, assembly GCA_034700485.1. NCBI lineage: Eukaryota > Metazoa > Arthropoda > Collembola > Entomobryomorpha > Entomobryidae > Pseudosinella > Pseudosinella alba. The sequence continues at coordinate 7,917 of JAQIXQ010000342.1, read as the reverse complement.
GTGAGATACCATTTAAGATAATGGTGATGACGAGGACATTGTTCCGCCCTCCTGATGATTGACTTCTCATATATTTTGGCACCCAACTTCGACAGTCGATGCATCTGGTTACAGCCCAAGATATAAACCCAGTTCCCTTCCTTGGATAGGAATGTATAATCAGTAACTTAAATCCTAGTTGCAAGCATTTAAAACAATTCTTAATTGCTATAAGATTTCCTGCGTCATCCTCCGTCCAGTTCCCTGAGGGAACACTGGTCCGTTGTCCTACAATGCCCCCACACCCCCACCAACAGCACTACCAACGCCAACACCTTCCTATTAATGATGATTTCTCCAGTTTATTATTCTGATATTTCTGATATTTCACCTCTACCTTCTTTCACAGACTAGGAATCAATACCTTCTCCAGTGTGCTGATATTTTTATTTATACGGTCAGGAGCCCGTCGCTTCGTTATCACTTCGCTTTCATTCAGAGCGTGAGGATGTTGTGGTGATGTCAATGACGATGAGGACGCTCATCATCATCCGCCATCCCCATGCTACAACCTGTATCAACCGGTATGAACATAGCTGTGGTCATGCCAGCTCATGCTCATACTTAACAACTTCAAATAAGGAATCAGCATAGCCAACAATCCTTCTCCCCTTTCTCCTCCTTCCTTATAAATAGTCTCGATTAAGACTGTTAAGGCAGGAGTTGGCTGAGTGTGATTGGATTAATAAAACGTCTTTTCTTAGCTACATACCTTTCTTGTGCGACCATTCATTTAACGTTTTACACAAGGGAACATTTTTTGGGTTAGCCATTGACTTGGGGATGCGAGATGGTGACTTCAGCCCAATATCTTGCGCTGATTACGAATCTGAAGTCCGTTTTTTTAGTCGCAAAATTGGGCTCAATGGAACATCCCCATATGTTAATATACGGTTATGGAAATTTTCACACAATTGAAATATCGAATACAACTATACTTTTTTTTCCCTAGAACTCCAATCTTCAATCCGTATTCCCGCATATAACACAGTTTTCCAGACTGTCACATAAACTGATTATAACCGTACTCCTTCGGACCATCTCTTAAACCAGGTCATATATTGAAAAGCGGATTTCAGATTCGAAATCAAAGCATAAATTTGTCATATTGGATAGTTTGTTTATCGGAAGCTTAGTACATAGTACATTCATATACGAAAGTTAACATATGGGGATGTTCCCTTGAGACCAACTTTGCAACTATGCAATTTACTGCATTCATATTCAGGAGCACCTCCTTCAACATGCGTTCCCCTTCACATCAATCTTCCTTTACCTATATTCCATTCTAAATAGTATAAATAGCAAATCACATATTCCAAAAAGCAGGAGCTGTCTGTGTGGATCCAAGAGAGAGTAAAAACCGTTTATCCTACTATTCTTATCCTACAGTTTGAGTTACTATTATCATTGATTAAAGTGACATATGGTGCCGCATGATCGGAAACAAAAAGGGACAAAACAAAGAAACTTTTTAGCAGCAAGTGCAAAATAATTCTAGTAATATCTAACAGAATTCCAGCTTTCTTCTGAAATGTTTTTGAAAGAATTGTATTTAAGTAGAATTCGATTTAATCATGTCGGATTGAACCAAGACACGATCGCTGAACTTCGTCAGATATCCTTTTTAATTTTTAAACTTGCTAAATTATAAATGTTGGTTCCAATCAATGTATTATTGGGCCAATCTCTATCGATAACTGGATCATGGATATGGATTAAGAATTAAGATTAAGAAGTTTGCAGAATTATGTTTACTGAAATGTTCAATTACATCGTCCACATCTAATTTCCTTCATACTTGACTATCGGGATTGGGGTTTTCCAAATATGTATTGAACATATAAAGTATTAAGTATTAGAAATAGATGTGGATTTTGGTTTACATATGAATATTTTCTTCCATAGTATGACTTCTTCAGGGGGAGGTCACTATATGACCTAGTATTTGATCTGTGTAGTAGCCGATCATGTACGTGTCATCATGTGTAAAGAGTTGGTGCTGTTGTTAACGAGTGGTATATTGAGGTGGTGAGAAGCACAAGAAGTTCCTTGCTGGTGAGGTGTTGCAAAAATTTCTGGAAAGATTCTGAAATATGGTTCACAGTTCTGGAAACGGCTACAGGGTCTTTATGATGCTTGAATGCCAGTTTATTCCCCAATCCCAAATTTTTAAAACAATTTAAGTAATTTCGGATGACTGTTGAATGGAATATTCAGTTTTGCTTCTGCGTATACCACAGTCATCATCTTAGCCGCTACCTTTTTATAAGTGGGGAGGGACTCCATCTGGTTTACATTTGCAGACTCAAATGAGGTTTAGATACCTTGACCCCCGACTCTTCCAGGACCTCCTTTTACTTCGGTTAATTCGGCGAACTGGGACTTTCTATCTGCAATATGATCGACATTCATGTTAGGGGGAGAGTCCTTCCTCAACTCGTTAATCATTTTCGTCCACTTTCTGTTCTTTTGAACGGTTTTGGTATCTTGTGGTTGCGAGCCTGATGCCGTTGCTGGCTGTTGTTGCTTTCGCATTTGATCGACAAAAAACTCAGTACGGCATCTTTGGAGTTCCCTTGTTGAGTGAATGAAAGATATCCCCGCTGGTTTAGCTGTTTCCTAGTCATATATCCATGATGATCAATTTCGACTCTGGTAGAAGCCGAAACGGAGAAATGTCCAGTAAATGTTATGGACCATGTTTGGAAATTTTGGAAGGTAAATATATATATCGATCGGGTAGTATATTAGCAGTTGACACAAAACTCAAACCAATCCTTAGAAAGTAGTAAAGGCTTCCATATCCCTGGGGTCCGGTCCCTGGACAGTCATTTTGAACCGAATAGGGTTCCTCTCCCAAAGTTGTTTTGACCTTCTAACAAACGGCGGAAGACATTGTTTCACAATGAATCCATTTTGCTGAATCCATTCTCAACCTATAATTGACAAATGAGAAGTGAGTTAGCGTTATCATTAGAAAACTCAATAAGTTATTGATCAATTTCCAATAATGTATTTTGGACATTGGCAAAAAACAACTGCGCAATTGGTGTTCCATTCCTAAGTAACGATCAATCAATCATAACAATCCGTAAATATAAATTTTAAAAAGTTTCACTGATTCTAATTTATGGCAAGAAAACAATTATTTGCGAAAGTTAAACAATACCATGGAAATCATAAAAATCCGTAAACAGAATTATTTTTTTTCCAGATTCGAATTTCTGTCGGGACGTGATTTATACTAGAACAGTTGGTTAACATCATAACATTGGTCATCTAAAGACCGGAACAGTTTGAGAGTAAAATAATGCCTGAAATAAAAAGAAATGGAATACAGTGTGTTAGATAACAATAGTCAATCTAAATGATATTTTATATAACCTTTCAGACACACGGAGTATGCTAAATGGCTGGTTTTCGAGAGAAAACTATCCATTATCACACACCTATCAATCAAACATACAATAAACTGATACGCAGTGGTCTGTCAGCTATATAAAGATATATATATATATATATATATATATATATATCTTTTGCTCTTCATCTGTCAACCATATTAAACATTCAAATGCAAAAAATTGAATGCAATACGCAAACTTGCTAAGATACATTTGATCAGCAAACAGCACTTCCTGCTTATCGGATATCTCAGAAACAGTGGAAATGGTTCACATGCGACCGGAAAAACTCCTCACGAAAGTAACTTTTTCGGGAGGCAATTTATAAACGGAGCGAGTGGTGCACCGGCAATGCCGCGGAATCCAAACTGCTCTTTGGAGAGCACGTACTCCATTGGCTCCCACACTCCGGATTCCGGCCCCATATGTCAAGTTGGTTCGATTCGCATTCCTGTCCCGACTATGTTGCATCTCGTCTCAAAGTCCGAGGTAATTGCAACCCGGTAATGCAATGTAGCAGTTTAATGACATCTTGACCCTGAACATTTCCTTCATCCGCTACGCTACAGCAGCCAATCCCGCAATCCATCTCTTCCATCTCTGTATTTGGGATATCGATGTCAGACGACCGATTCATTGTTGAAAACAGTTCCGGTGCGTATCCCTGTATGATATCAGGAATATCTCACTTACAATCATTACCCGTGTTAGGAGTTGGTTCGGGCACCATAAACACTTATATAATATACTATGTAATCGGTTACGGGGGTCAAAGACTGTTAACCATGTCACCATCCATTGCATGTGTCACCATGCAATGTCCCAATCAACTTAAAGTAATATAATGTAATGTAATAGTGTATTATTTTTAAAAAAAACCGGTAGTTTTTCAGAAATTCGATTGAGCAACTTAAGCTTCATATCACTAGATATTTGAGTTGTGATAAGTTTTCCTGATTTAGCTGAGATTGCATTTAATGTAGCATTTATTGCTGAAAAGAAGAAGAATATCTTTGATATGTTATCAAATCTTGTATCTGTTAGTCGCAGGTAGCTTATTATAATATCCATCAGGTGTCATAATTCCTTTTTAACGAATTAAGCCCTCAAATTCCTACTTCCTCCAAATATTTTGTGCATACTCCGCAGTGAAACGAAAATGGATTAGACCTAGATCCGGGAAATTTAAATCGGGACCATTCCTTAAGGGAAGGCCTATTTAATACTGTCGAAACATGTTTTGGTTATACTCTACACCTACCCAACTTTTAGTGAGGTTTTGATGTGATTCCGCTGCCTGGATTCAAGTAAATCCAACTTCCTAATTGGGATACAGCTGTGAATGAATTTCAAACAAAGTTTTGCGATTAACTTCACATGCCTTGCCCTGAATCACATTATCACACTTTTCACAAATTACTAAAAATATGATTTATAAGTTGCCGGAAATGTTTGTTGAATGATCTTTCCTTTTTAGCTCACCGTTTTGTGACGGTGTCGATGCTTAGTTTCTAAAAAAACTGCTTTCCAAAGAGTACTGTAACTTTGTGGGAAATAGAACAAACTTCAATTAGTTCTTAAGGCCTCACACCGCATCACATCACATCATGATATGCTCTCATTGAAAAATGTATATTTTTTGTAATTATTTGCTATTATTTGTATACCAACCTATACGCTTTTCCCTCAGAAATGCTCCGCCAGAAATTAAGATGATTTCCGGAATTGGAGAACCAAAAACTTGATTTTAGGAGAAGTATGTAAACTTGGATCAGGTTGAATTCGTGAGATGAGATGAACAAAAACTATAGTAATGGCCTAGCCAATGAGGATCAGAATGATTTTATGGTTCTTATCTATTTCTCCCTGTCCAAGCTTTCCTTGCCTGAAATGATATGGCACTTTGTTGGGTTTGTTAAGACTGACCTAGTGAGGAGTTGTCGGAAGAACATGCACGCTGATTTAAGTGAGCCGCTTTCACATGTTAGGATTATGTATCTCAATTGAAGTGGTTTGCTTGAATTTGTTCAATTGAGGGTGGCATCCGCTCATAACATTGTATCTACTATGCTTCAATGATTGGGGTTTCTTCCCGGATGGGGGACAGTACCTGCGGACCTCTATGAATTGCATTTCATCTGGTATTGTTCCAACTATTAGCTCATTCAGTTGTACCTGGCACGTAAACGATCCCTGTTGATGTCTCGCTGCATTGTCAGAACAGTACGCATCAGCAGGTGGGCTAGGAGAGCAAATGGTAAGATATACTGAAAAGCACAGCACAGCAAGTAAACGGGCGCCTGAAAACAATACCACGAAGGAAATAATAAACTACAGGTAATGTAAGTTCATTGCGCAACAATAAATTGTAACTACCCTTTCACTTTGAAACTTCGCACCTGGCCTTAAATACTTTCTGTCGGATGTTGGTACTTCGATTTAAATTGTGAGGTGAAAGCAGACCTATTTATCTTCATGATTAATCTGCTCCCAGCATCATTTTATTAATATATAATTAAATCTTGCTAGCGTAAAGGATGTTTCGTGGTATATTACAGAATTTTTCAGTATTCCAAGTATCCGGATGTCATCAGAGTTGAACGCTAATGAAGCTCACGGGTACATGGAGTAGAATTCCCGGCAGGTTTGGTTGTTGCCAAAGGTAAGAGAGAAGGAGAAAGGATATAATATAATATATAGGTAATTGCCTGCAAGGAATATCCCTATAAAAGTCGTAGCCCACGCTTGTCCCCTTGCCGGAATATAATGCTGCTAGGTATTTTTATTTAATTATGTAAGAGCGTTGATAAAGATGCACTATAATTGAATTCGAATTTGGATGAGCACAGGTATGCTACTCCAAATGGAACCATTATGATTTAGCATTGGTGCAGCTATGTCCATATATAGCGCCAAAAATCATGACATATTGGTATAAAATATTTGCACATTTGCGCATAATATTCATTGCTCCTTAGTTAAGTATACTGACTTGGGAGTCCATTGTGAGCGAGCATTGCATGTTCGCATCCTTCAACAACAACTAGTGGGTACTTTCTAAACACCCCCATCCTTACATGGAGGTTCGTGTGTATTTGTACATGGAACAGGATAGATTGCCTTGGCAAGTACCTGGCTAGGATACGTAAAACATTCCACTCATGCGCTAATTCTTGTTTCGATGAATCATGCGTCCCACGTTATAATTACGGTGGCCTTTAATGACCTATTTAAGCTGTGCCAAGTCAACATGGTTGGACGCCTCGACTCTCTTGCCGCTGTCCACATTCCTCCAACAACAATACAAGTAAGTATCCTTTGTAGGATAGGAATACCATTAATTTATCTCTCATCGTTGTCTTATGTAACATAAGTAAGCTACATCGATAGTACTAAAAAATGTCCGGTATTTGTTTACTATATCAGGTCGTTGCAATATAACGTCACGAAGATTTATTTTGCCGTAATGAAAACCTATTTTTAAGCAATTTTCTAAACGTTTTTACCGATTTTTTTTCGTTCTACGTCTGTCTTCTTCGTATGTTGATACGGGTAATATGTTTTGCATAGGCAGTTGAGTAATGATGCATTCCCAAATCCACCTTATTTGCAGTTTGAAGATCTACAAACATCACTTTGGGTCTCTCCTTTTGCATTTACCTACATTCAATGCTACATTCATAGCTGGAAGGTGTGCATTGTCTTTCACATGTTTTGTTATGTGAGCGTATCAAGAGCTGATTTGTGGTCACTACAGAGAACCCCTTCAGTTTTAGCTAGATCTGTAATATGGATCCGATTTACAGTAGGGGACCCTATCCCGGCATTGTGTATTTTGCACCTCGCCGTTGCTTCCTTTGGCTTCGCGGGAATGGGAAGATATTGCAGCCAATTAATCAATCCTGAGGATGCCGTACCCTTGTGAGACTCTATCCATTCCATAGGGTATTTAGAAGCTTGGTGTTGCTTCATGGACACAATCATTGATGACAAATTCTCTATCTTTGATCTTTCCGATGCTCGACATGCGGCTTCGGTTGTGGTGGCAATTTGGGATTGACGAGTTTATGTATGCAACGCAATATATTTCTTAAGTGTAGTGATTGTCGCATCCATTGTGTCACGTCGCTCACAACTCGGGCGTGAGGTGTTCAGGTAAACTGAACCCATTGTCTGCAAACAGGATGTCCGTATTAATTAACTCGTTTAAACGTTAGACTCGTGTGAAGGTTTCAACCCTGTGCCTTGATGCCAAATGATGTTTATGGGCCGTGTACGTGGAAGAGAACAAGTTTACTCCCGTGTAGGTCTTGGCTAAGCACAACGGAAAGCCCGTTTTGTTTCCCCGCAATATTAGAACCTCCGTCTGTTGTTATTATTGTATTCTTTTTCATTCAAAAGCTAATTTAGTTTAGCAGAAAAAGAATTAGACGAGCATGGAATCTTGTCTTGAGTTTCCTCCAGTGGACTT
>JAQIXQ010000341.1:0-33823 GCA_034700485.1 Pseudosinella alba | reverse complement strand
GATTAAATATAAGTCAACTGTTAAATCCTTTAATATTGTAGTACCCTTCACGTGAAATGTTCAATAAATATAATAAAAATTAATTGCCGATTTAATTTATAAAATTAAGAATGAACAAACTACACAATTTCCATTTTAAACCTTCGAAAATGACTTCATCCGCCGGACTTACCGTTATTGCCTTATCCCCACTGTACAGTGATGGAACCAGAGCACAGGCACATTTCGACCTCTGGAATGAAGCGAAGTTCAGGATCCCCGTCCCCGTCACACTGGCCAGGTTCCTTAACATCGTCGATCGTTCTAAAACTAAATTAGCTAATTATTCCACCGCACACAAAACTAAAGCCCATAAACTTAACTAATTACAAGCTATTTCAATTAGAAAGTTTAATTAATTTACTACATTCGAAAAAACCAGAGCTGTTTCCGACCTTATTCCGAACACTTTCAACTTTCGCAACAAACAAAACTGCTTTTTTGAAAGGAGCCCAGGTGCATTTTGTTTACAAGGGAATCGAGGACCGCTGCATGGATAGGGGCATTGAAAGAGCATGTGAAGGCACTGCTTTGTTCATTTTGTCACGCTGTCTATGAATTGACTTGGGTGAGATCATGTATGTGAGTGAATGCACTATAAAATCAATTCAAGATTGAGAAAAATTACCTAATTATTATAATTATGACCTTATCTAAATTTTAAAAATGCGAAATGACATTAGAAAACTCTTGAATGTTGTTGGAAGTATTTGTTTATTAACTTCTATGCATTTATCTTCAGAACCTGAACAATATCCAATTGTTAAATCCATACATGTTAAAATACTCAATATCCTAAATCCTAAACAAATAAATTCACTTTTGCAGTCGCAGTGAATTACATATTTGAACTTAATCAGTACATATTTAATTATGTTTATCTAAAATACTTTTTAAAGTTATTTACAATGTTCAATGTACTAAAAAACTACATCCTATATACCCTATAATAAAAATGTTGATTATAAATATACGTATATGTCATTATGTCATCCAGGTGTACATATAAAATCCGCAGATTTGGCACTTTTGGTGTTGGCCCGAACTGAATCATGGTACATGGAATGAAAGTTGGAAGATTTTAGACTCAGACTTTAGTAATAGGTTTACATTGCATAATAGGTAAGTATAATCTATACAAATATTAATGAAATTATCTAAAAATCTACTTTGCATTCCAATCGTAAGTAGATTGGTGGGTTCGTCAATGTAATAATACATAATCACAATAAATAAATAATCAAGTGATTTAAATCTTAGAATTATTACATAGTAAATAATAATGTTTTGCGAATAAGATCACTTCCAAAACATTGCATACAGGCTAAATATAAGATCATAATAATAATACAAACGGTTCTTGTGCTATTTAAAGTTTTTATCACATCGCCAATCACCATTCTAAATTAATCAATTCCCGTTCAATAGTTCTCACATAAGGTTGATCCCTTTCGTAACGAATAAGCTTGTGGAGTATTGGACAGTCGATACTAACACAACTGTCAGCAGTGTCCCCGGAACAGTTTGTACATATCTGAAATGAAATAAATGAACAATTTAAACAATTTCATTTTAAGAGTCCTAAATCAAAGAACATGTTTTACATGATCGTTAATGAAAGATTCCGATTATTACCTCGATAGTGTTACTCAGCTTCAGTTTAGAATTCCGGACGATTTCTTGAAGATATATCACACTAGACGTCTCATCCTCTAAACACTTATCACACAACCAGCGTTCAGCTCGACAATCACATCTAAAACAGTTTTGATGCAGAATGTAGTTATCCAACGTTCTTTGACCACCGGCACCCGCTTTCTGCTCCAAAACGTTTCGCAAGAATTTTCTTGGCATTTTGAGATACCTTTTCAATAAACAAATAACAAATTATGAGATTCTGCATTGATATTATATAAAATCTAACGAGACAGAACATAGAATACTTTAATATTAATAACTTATAAGTTACCATTTTGAAGCATCCATTTTAGCCAGAATCAAGCATCTGTTTAATGCAGGTATTATAACTTTCTCGATGTAGTAATGCGCATTTAGTCTCATCGATGAATTTTCTAAATATTCCTCTGGCCTTCGAACCAACCTGATTAGCGGGAGGTTCGGATCTCCATAAGCTATAATATATGGCACTCGCTCAGAGGTAAGGGGCTCGGCTCTGGGATCCACTGCAGTTAATTTTCTGGAATAGAATATAAAATGATTTTGCAACAATTTCTAAATGCGTTCATTTTCAAGCTACAAAATTCAAAACCAAACACGGTTATATAGACTTACTTTGCTATCTCAAGAGCCGGGACACAAGCAGTAGGTTTATAACCGCTTCTTCCCCTGAACTCCCGAGCAAAAATGTAATCTTGCATGCTAACTCGTCCCTTGAACAGTTTTTCAAATTGGAGCTTTACATAATCTTCAACTTTTGAGGGTTTGTTTGTCGCAAACAATATGTGAAGGGTCTTTTCCAAAATCTGCGAATTTTATTAAAACTTTGCATTACACTTTTTGAAAGTGGTTTTTGTTATATCAGTAATTTTATTACGGTTAACATTAACTTTACCTTTCTAACAGCAGGACATCCATCTCTCCGCACAGTCTCAATTCCTTTAGCGTCATAAATAGGTTTCTCCTGATCCGGTGTTTCATATGCATACCCGACATATCGCTTCTTTGACTGTAGTATACAAGGCTGATAAATCTTTTCAAATTTAAGTTTCACAGGTTTGGGGTTGGCTTGAGTTACTTCGTCAGCAATTTCATAAGCTAACTTGAAAGCTTGCTCTCGGGATGTATTACGGAAGAGCAGAAACATTGAATCCGTATCTCCATAAATTACTTCAGCACCCCATCGGTTAAAATTATCCTTCACAAAGTCAATTGCGCGTTGCAATGTCTCTCTTCCTTTGCTGACAATACTGTCTGCAATCTGTTTAATTGACAAAAAAATTATATTAAATTATTTTCTGAACGCTAAAAGATCATATATATTGACTAATAATAGCACTAATTTTTTTTTGCATACATCAACGCATGGCATCCTTCCAGAAAAGTTGGCCGAAGTGTAACCGTAAGTGACATTTGCAATTAACTTTAGACCCAACTGCCGAGAATCTAAAACCTTTTTAAGCGATAGTCCTTCGTTCTTCCATTTTTTCATTGCTCTCTTTACCATTTGTCGGGTTTCTAGAATTTGTTCCAACATTTCCGGAAGAACTCCTCGAACAAGTGATTTATCCAAGAAAGCAACGCCAGCAGGAGAGATGTGGATGTGGTCCTTAAGTTTTAGAATTTCTCCAGGAGACATATGATGATCCAAGCAGCCGATTGGGAATCGGTCCATACTATCAACAAATATAAAAACTTTGATATAAACCAATGCCAAACTGTAGTTCAATATGTAGCCCTATTTCTATTGTAGTTGGCTTACGATCCCAAATGTTCAACCCTTCCAATGACAGAAGCGTAATCATAATTATAGGCAATCATCATAGATGGATATAACGACTGAAAATCCAAAACTGCAACAGGGTCTGTGTAGTAACTGGAATGATGAAAGTGTACCAATTCATTAACATTATCTTACAAGGACAAAATGATAAAATGTCTTATAATTAATTACAAAGTAGATTTAGTTTTTTTTACTTTGACCGTGGTTCCAATATCAACGGTAGATATTCTGGAGCTCTCATCTTGGCTCGTTGAGTGATAGTTGCAGAAGGGGCTACATAATCCAGTCGTTTTGTAGCTCTCAACATCATAGATTCAACACGAAACTAAATCGACAAATTCATTAACTCCAATTATTACTCAAAGTAGTCAAAAGGAACAAAATGTATAATAAATAATTTCATCAAAGTATACCTGAGAGCCTCGCGAGAAGACCTCGTAAAACTGAATACCAAACAGACGAGCCAGCTCGGATGTTCTGTTTATCAAATCCAACTTGTCCATTATTTGTAAAACACCCTTGATCCGGACGGTATAATATTCGATGACTTTTCTCCTAAAGCGGACAAAACACATATTATAACGTGGTGAATTAAGGTTCACACAATGAAATCCAATTTCGGTATCTCTTGCCTGTGTATCTACCTGTTAAATATCTGAGCCCAAAATCCAGTTAAGGTTTTAAATTGCAATTTATAAACACGGCGACGCAGTATATGGTACGCTGCATTTTCAAAAGTATAACTTTGCACAGCAATCTACCAAAATCAAAATCAATCAAATATGCGAATTAAAAATTAAGACATTAATATACCAAACTAAATTTTAAATGAGCAATAATGCAAACTAAACAAATAAACTGCACATAAAATTACCTCGTGCCGAAGAAGACGCCAAAGATTCAGTACAATACGACCACTAATTGTTCCATTCCACTCTTCGTTCCTTCTTGGAAGAACTTCCCTTTTGCCATCTTTCCGAACAGGAGGAAGGACACGGGAAAGTTCCTGAGCTGTGTCTTTCCCCAAATGAAAGCCCCGTTGAATTAAATATCCAAAGGAGAATTTTTCCACCTAGATTTAGAATTAAGTATTACACATAAGTTTTAAATGAATCCTCAAAATTCTACTAGACGTTATAAAAATAACAAGAATACACATTACCTCATAGCCTACTAATATATCAGGATCCCAATATCGAACCAATCCAAAAAACGCCTCGATCATTTCCATTTCAGTTGAAAAGGCTTTCATACTCTGACAACTTTCAATTTCAAGGCCGTTACGATTGACGTTATCAACAAGCAGGATATCTAAAACAATGTAAAATAATGTGTAATTTTTGGCTTCAATTGCTCATATTTAGCTCCTTATTGATTTAGGAAGATTTAGACTTACTCATATGCTCCTTCGGTCTCCGGAAGTTCTCAGGATAATCGCTTGAAATTAGGACAAAGATGGCCAAAATAGGATCCAGCGCGGGGTCTGGTGTCAGCCCATTTCTTGATGCGCAATGTACTTCGACACACATTGTAGTCACAAATTGACACTGTTGGTTTCATTGTTATTTACAGAAGGAGACAGTTTTAGTTTTACCCATGAGAATATTATGGAAAAAAGGGTAGTATAATTTGACCCAGGAATTTTAGGTCATTCTCATTACCTGTTGCAATGCCTTGACATCTTGATAATTGGACATGCTGTTTTCCAATCCAAGTGCATTCTTCATTGAGGGTCCATCCAATTCACTGGTGTCAGCAGTCCGATTTAATGATTCATTTGTCAAAGGGCACGAATCCAAAGATCCATTCTCGATGTCATCCATTTTGAGCCGCTTCTTGCTAGATTCCTCTTCTCCTTCGTCATCCCATCGGATTTTTCTTTTGAGGATGATAACACCACTTTGCCTTCGGGAGCATCCCCTTTGCCGAAGAATGGACCTGGGAGTCTCATTACTACCACTTCCTTGACTTTGATTGGATTCGTCGAAATTGGTAGACTGTCTTCGAAAAATATCTGTAGGCGGTGTGAATGGCTTTACTCCGTTGCAATTCTCATCCGCATTAATTTTACTGCTACCGCTGTTTGGACTATCTGAATCTTCTTCATCGGACATGTTGCCCCCTCCAAATAATTTGACTGAAGGGGGAACCTCCTCCTCGTCACTTGAATTGTCAAATAAATCATCTGAAGTCTCATCTCTGACGATTTGATGTATGTTCTTATAAGGATTTAGATGCTTTTCCCCTTCCAACCATTTTATGGTCGATTTGTATGAAGGAGGTTGCTTCAACGGTTCGAACTCCACATCAAAAATATCAGGAACTTCGCGATTCGCCTCCAGTGTAGCTGTCTTTCTTTTTTCTAGTCTAATTCTACTCCGACTTCTTGACAATATACGCTTCTTTTGGAATGATGAAAGTGGAGATTCATCCACGGGTGGTGACTGATTTGAAGGAGTGCAAACATCATCATTCACGTCATCATCATAATTGTTAGTAGCGTTAGTATCTGATAACACTTGCGATTGCGACGTAGCAGGTGAAGAGGGAATTTCAACTTCCAGAGACGCTGGGGGATCCTCGTACAGATATATGCTATTGACGGACAAATCACATTCTACTGGATCTGGTAGCTCTGGATCGTCTTCGCCAAGTACGGCTTCTTCAACGTCCACCGAATCAGAGGTAACTGGCTCCTCTTCTTCCCCAGAGGACGGACGTGACTTAATAAATTCAGCATCAGAGTTTCCATTTCCATCGCCAACTTCAACCTCACTGTCTTCCTTGGTGTTAGTCTCAACATGTAGATTTCTAGGTTTAATTGAGCATCTCTTGCTTCTTGGAGAGCACGTAGATCTTAGCAAAGACATCAAATACTCCTCTTTAGAAGGTGGAGTTTTAGGTCTGTGGTAATGGGCAGGGGAAATACTAGCTGTTGGAGTTGATGGACTTTCCCGAAATGAAGACCTGTACTTGTGAGTACTTGTCGGAGTTTTCAAAACAAGTGCATTCAAGAAACGAGAATGAGTTCCAGGCAACATGGCACCACCCGGCCGTCTTCTTGGACTATCAGTAGTAGGCCTCCTTTTCTCTGGACTCCGGGAGGGAGTTGCAATTCTAATTTTGTTGCTCTTGGGGGTCGTAAATCTAGCTGATCTCATTCTCGTAATAATGTCAACATTGTCCACCTGGATCTTCCTACTCTCCATTATTGGTTTAAGTTCGTCTTGAGTGTCGATACCGGCATCAGCCTTTTCCTTTATCACGCAAGTGCATTGACATAAACATAACTGTTTCACGAGGTCAGTTTGTGTTTCCACAGATCTAGTTTTGATTGTTGGAATGTGCATCTCGGTCTCAACATCAGTCATTTCCACTGCTGGGGTCTGTGTCGACATGGCTTGAGTCAATGTGGGCATTTGAGATTGAGAGCTTTTGTTCATTGTTTCCGGCTGAGCTTGAACGGAAATGTCGGTTGAAGGAATGGAATCAGTTTGTACTGTTGTTGAAAGCTGATTGAAAACTTCTTTAGGGATTTCGGCTGGATTTACTGAAATCGAAATCGACGATGATTGTTCTTCTATACTAGCTTCATTTGTTGGCAATGACCCTGAGTCCATTAAAACAGAGGTAGGCTCACGATCAATATCAATGACTTCTTCAAGGTTGTTACGATCCTTACTTTCACTATGTAAACTTTTAACTGACGCTGTTGGTGTGGATTTACAAGCATCGTTTTGATTTTGACGAGAGTCAGGCACCTTAGGTGATGGTAAACTCGGGGCAGGGCTATTTCCAACAATTTTGGACATGCCAAGCCGTTTCTTCTTCTTTTTTACTACTACCGGATTGGATTTTTTGTTCTTAACTTCTTTCTCCGCATCGTTTAATGGTGCAGAATGCTCACTAGCTTCTTCTGTCTGTTTAGATTCTACAGCTTTGGTCACGACTTCAGCCTGTTGAGGTGTTTTTTTCTTTAAGGTTTTGGTCGGACGCTCAGAACCAGCGGCCGGAGTTTGCTCCGTTTTCGTGAAATCAGTTTCCACCATTTCGATTGATTCAGTGGCGTTCGTAGAAGCATTCTTGATACTGGAACTCACGTCTGCTTCATCTTCAAGAAATCGCTTTGGTTTGCGGCGTGGACGCTTTGATTGGTTCGGAGGTACTTCATCCTCAATTTTCGTTAGTACTACCATGACTTGCTGCTTTATTTGTTTAACTGGATCACTTGATGAGTTAGATTCTTGATCCTTTTTGGATTCAGTTTTTGGATTAGTTCGAGTGGTTGTCGGAGCGGAAGACTTTGTCGATTTAGAACTGCCTGAACTTTTCTCTACAGCCTTTTTGGATTCAGCTTTTGGATCAGTACGAGTGGTTGGGGTAGAGGAAGACTTTACCAATTTAGAAGCACTTGCAACTTTCTCGGAAGCCTTTTTAGAGCTACTTGGTTCATCTGTACGAGAACTCTTCTTTGTTTTTGGAAGAGACTCCCCGTCCACCAAACTTCCTTTAGTTTCACTAACTAGAACTGTGGAATTTTTCGAGGGGGGTTGAATAGGAGTCGATTTCTTAGTTACTGAATTTGTTGAAGACGTCGAGGTGCTAATCTGATTTGAAGATTTGGACTTTGCTTCCTGTGATCTTGACTTCCTGCGCATTGTTAAAGATAGTCTGTTTGCGGGACTTGGTTGAACAGACGATGATAGTCGATTCGATTTACGTCTTTGCTTGTCATTCGATTGGATCTCGTTAGCATTACTACTACTTCCAACCTTTGTTTCCTCTTGTATCTTGGAATTCGGTCTTGATTTTCGAGGAGGATGATCTTCTACTTTTGATTTGTGTGGACTGCTCCGTGTCCTTGTTGATACGAAGAGATCATCAGAACTGCTGTCAGAATCATCCCCTTGTCCGTCACATTGGAGAATAACAGGCGATTTGTTTGAAGCGGAACTTTCTTCATTTTTACGAGACTCTTCGTATGACATTTCAGCATCAGAAATCTGTTCCAACATTGATGAACTTATAAACGAATCATCCCATATGTCTTCATTATCACCGGGTCCCGCATTCAAAGAATCATCGTCTTCTGTTTCTGCAGGATCATCTAATGTGTTGAAATTCGTATAGGTTGCATCTTCCTTCTGTTCATCAACATTTTCAGCCATTTCTTCCAATAGCTTTACAAACTCCAATTCTTCTTGCGACATCTGGTTACCAGATACAACTTTATTTTTAGATTCACAAGATAAATGATCATGAACTTGAGAGGATGACAAAGCTTCCGGATCTTCTAGTAGAGACTGTTGTGAAGTTTCAAATACCGATGTGTCCATTTCTTCATTTGCATTCTAGAAAAAGTACGATAAAAATCCAACATTAAAAGTATTTTGTCGGGTTAATTTCCATTAGGAAAATAGTGTGATTTATAATTATTTCTTGTCATACACTATCATCAAAAAATGACTGCACTTTGGCCCAAAGAATTTGTAGATGTTTATCTTCAGTTGAATGAACTAGTTCGGCTTGAGATCTTTCTTGACTTGAAGGTATAGTAATCTGAGAACAGTCCTCAACACCATGTTGTCGACGTCTCTCGATTTCATCCTTCCAGATGCTGTCAATGCCAGGATTAATTGACTTGCCTTAAAAGTAAAGAGTTATTCACGTTACGTAATCATTATTTCATTCATTTCTCATTCCACGATATACATTATCATTTTCATAAAAGTTACTTTTTCTTATATCCTTACCAGAAGAATTTGTATCCATCAATATGTCACTAGCTAACACATCCACTTCAAGCTCACAGAGGGTCGACTTGATTAGTTGACGTGGTCCCAGTAAACTCTCCGGAAGCGTGTCAGTATCCACAAATGAGGAAACAGAGCAATTACTCCCAATGCTGCCTTGTGATGACGGCAATAACTCCTCGATTTGCAGATTATCCTTACTACTCTCTTTCCTCCGATACTTGACAAATGAGTAATGAACGAAGTTCATCCCGTATAAATTGTAATCAATCATAAACTGCAAGGAATATGGAATGTGGGCTTCGTATGGCTGAAATCGTCTTCCTAAAATGTTTCCACTCTGCAAATACAAATTCAAAGGTTTATTAAATTAAAAAATATAATTACCTACTCAGATTCAATCTAGTTACAGTCATCTATTTACCTGTAACAAATCCACAGCCTTCTTGAGAATCATCGGATTGTAAAAGAATATCCTTAAAAATACTTCATTGTTAGATCTGTATCCGTAGAAGGTCCTGTACACAGAAACAGAAAAATGAAAACAAAAATCCGTCAATTTCAAAATATTATCTCAAACTCATCGACAACAAAATACAAATTAAAATTTAACCTACATAATTAGGAAATTACTAACCTTCCAACCACCCTCAAAACCTTGAAAACATGCTGGGTATTGTTGTAGCTCATGGGGTTATTTCCAAACCTATTTGTAATGATTGAATCATTTATGGCATTATCCAAGGCCGTCGCAATCCGATATTCGAAACCCTCAACGGTCTCATCGTCCAAAACGGAAATGTACGGGTAGACCCCATGAACGTTGGCACATATCTTCTGACCTGATAAAGTACAAAATAAAAACAAAAAAAAATTATTAACTTTCCTGTTCGCAATCAAAAAGTAAATCATTGTCCATCCATGACATAGTTGACATACCTGCACTAGACGAGCCAAATATCCTCAGAACCGGGACCCGCTTCACAGCACTGCTCCGGAAGTCGGAGTACATGTTATCGAACTCCTTCACGGGGGCCGTCATGTAATACTCCACACTGACAATCCGCTGGGACAGCGCTGCCTTCTCAAACAAACTGTACTCCCCGGACATTGACATGCTGGAACTGGCTATATTGCTGATCCTGGACCAGCGACCCCCGCCGGAGAGCTGGGAAGAAGCCCCTTCCTCCATTTGTTCTTCAAGATCCGTCATAACTCAATCCGACAATCCGTGTCAAAACCTACAAACAAAAAAAAACTTAAACATCAACAAAACCAATTATTGACATTGTCATTAAAATTAAATTATTTTTTAATCCTGTTTATTCTACAAATACGTTAATTAAGTAATTACGGTCAAACTATAAATTCAGGAGCTCGTTCAGGTGCCCTTCGACCTTCGGACCACCTCCACCACCATCTAAAGTCTCCACTTCATTGTCCCGTCACTTTGCTCTTTGTTGACTTAAAAATCTTAAATGCCTCACTCCGTCACTCCTAATTATCGGATTAATTAAAACGCTTGACACTTGATAGCTGTTCCACCAACCAAATTCACAATTAATTCAAAATTAATCTAATGTCAACAATTAAAACAACCACTAATCACCTCAACAAAAAAAGCACTTATTTTATAGCTTGCTCTTGATTGAATTGACGTGCTTTTGTCTCATGGATGCATGCACACACCTGGTCCGGCTGGTTATCTCTTTCTTTCTCTTTGCGGATGCGAGCGACATGACATGAGAGATGAGTTGAGTTGAGATTGAAATATGAGATGAGCTAAAAGGAGATATGAACTGGGATCTGGAATGGAGCCATTTTGCTCAAGATCAATCCACAAGTCGATGGGGCACTTTGAGACGTTCTTTGTTCATAAAATTACGTAATCCTTTTCTTGATTTGAAGAAAATGTGCTTGGTTTTTGGTTCGATTGAATTGGACTTTTTTGGGCTTGCTTCTGTAAAAAAAATTGCAAAAGAGTAAACTGTTCGCGCCAGGGATCGAACCTGGGACCATCTGCGTGTTAGGCAGATGTGATAACCGCTACACCACGCGAACGAATTTTTAATAACTAGGAGGAAATAGCTATACATGAATAACTCAGGCAAAAATCAATCAATTCCAGTCCATTCAACAACATCGAACTCGAACCAGTGCATTTGGTCGACCAAACTTTTGCAGTAAATGCTTGAAGAATGAATGGAATGAAATGCGTTTTTTGGAAACAAGAAGAGCAAAAGAACAAAACCTACTTTACACTCAAGGCACATATAGACGTAGATACCACGCATACACTAACTGCTTTACACTAAACAAAACAACAATCCTGAATTCATGAGGTAAGGACAAGATCAAAGGTCAAAGGTAAAAAAATGAGTAGATATCTCGGAGGAGCCCGTGATGGGCTTCGCATGCTTCACATAGTCATTCATATATTCATATGCACTTAATTTCAAATTATTTATAAGTTTAATTTCTTTGAATAAAACTGAATAGTATGTACATTTTTTTACTGACGACATAAATGAGGTTTGTTACAAGATAAAATATATTTATTAGCGACCGAGCGATGTATGTCATGTAGATACCTTCACCTTCCCTCTTCAATGGAATGCTCTAGGTCTAGTTGCTTTGAAATCACATCGAAAAGTATATTTTGCATGTCTGCCAATCTGCAATCATCCATCTGTATTTCCGGATTGTCTAAATATTTCGCCATGATTCTCCCCGATCCGCCATACAGTTCCATTCCCAAGGTGGAAACCGTAGGGTTGGCAAAAAATCTACTGATAATTTGGTCCAAATCGAAATTGTCCAGCCCAAGCTTTTGGCACTCTGAACCTGAATAAATAATATTGCTGTGATTTTCAGTAGAGTTCTTGACAAAATGTATTTCAAGCACCTTCCTAACTTCCATTTGAATTTTATCTGAGATTCTATCAATTTCTTGAATTGAATCAATAGTATATGGAAACCCAGCTATAGTTTCGAAGCCCTTTGTACCAAATAGCGAAAATAGGATGGATAATGTATTAGGCCAATGCTCCACTGGAGGAACTTCATGTCTGCATACGAAACCTTCCGCAAAATAGGTTCCCGTTGGGCTATCCAACTGTATGAAATATATTGGCGTGTCTTCCGGGTAAATCTTGGGTTCTTGGAAGAGGGTAATATCTCGCAAGACTGCCTCTCTATTTATACTATCAAAGTTAATCAATTTTACAATACAATCAGGGTCATTCTGTTCGGGGTCACAGAACTCTCTAACATTTAAATATTCCATCAAAGGATTCTGAATGTAGAGGCTCTTGGTAGAGGTCGTGTACAGGATTGAGGGATCATTTTTACCATTTTTCCCAACAAATAAATGGGTGTCCGTAAAGAAGAATGAGTTATTGTCAAACCCATGAAATGTCTGCTTCAGCAAAAATTCATAGGATAGTCCAAGGAGGCGCGTTGGCTTCAGCTCTTGGTCCAGGAGTACATCCCCGATTTTCAGGAGTTCGACTGGCTTCTCTGTGTAATCTGCCAGGAGGATTTTGGTGCCCTTCTTGAGGCAGCTACGACGTCTTCTTCGCTCCTCTTCTTGCCTTCTTTCCCATTCCCACTGGATTCTTTGCCTCTCGAGCCTGGCCTGCTCCTCCAACCATCGAACATGCTCCCTGTGACGCCTGGCCGCATCCTCCCGTTCCCGTCTTAAGCGGTCTGCTTCGGCTCTTAGTTGCCTTTGGCGTTCTTCTTCCTCGCGTCTTCTACGATCTTCAGCTTCTTTTAATTCCTTCGCCCTCTGCTCCTCCGCCCGTTTCCTTTCTTCTTCCCGTTTTCGCTGGGCTTCAACCTCAGCCAGGCGCTGCTTTTCGGCTTCTTCCGCCTTCCGTTTCGTCTCCTCCTCCAACTGTTTTATTTTCTCTTCGGCTTCCCTTTGCTTTCGAGCTATTTCCTCCAATACTTTGGGGTCGGGGGTGGGAGGCGGGGGTGGTATGTAAATCAAAGTGGATGTCAGCAAATGCTTAAATGGCTCCTCGAACTTATCTGCTGCATCCTTCGAAATGAAGCTTTCGATTACTTCACTGATGGGGACAATAGCCAGTGGGAAAACTGCTGGGTAAAAGTCGAGAGACTTTTTCCATTTCTTGAACAATGGAACTGCTTCCTCCAAAGTTAATTTGGAAAGATCGGTAATGTGGTAAGCTTGATTTCCACCGTTAAAGATGAGGCTGTGGGGCACTCTACTGGCATTGACAATCGCATCTTTAGGATTCTGCTTGTATTTCAAAACGAAAGGGAGAAGGTCATCAAGGACCTCCACCGATTTGGAAACTTCTGTAACTGCCGACTCTGCAGGAGTTGAAGAGGGGATAGAAAACCGCAACTGGATCCTTCCCCCACCAGTCGCCCCCTCTATAACATGGGTGCCATAGTCGTTAAAGAAGCGCTTCCACTCTTCTACATTATCATGATTCGACTGGTCAAATTCTTGGAGGCCATTAACGCGCTGAATGAACTCGGAAGTTAATTTGGCTTTTTTATTACGCTTGACTCCAAGAGTGAACTCGAACCGTTTGTAATCTCTGGGTACAGTGAATGAACAGATTTTATCGTCTCCGCAAGATGCGTCCTTTACAAAATAGTCATCTTTTATTTTCCCCGTTACCGCATTAAAAATCTCAGTATTGTTCACAATTTTACTTAGGTCACTTCCCAGCGACCGTTCCATTCGAAAATTGAAGTAGTCCTTTTTATTATCAAAAGTCTTGAATTTATTTACATGGGACACTTGAGAAACTGCCAAGTTTCTACATTCAAGACCAGCAGGCGTGAGGAAGCCAATGGGGGATGTCTTCAATTCATCAAGCTTAAAGGGTGTCGCAGGGAGCATGGTGTCCTTCGACAAACTGTAGCTGTATCCGGCAGCTGTATTGCTTGGAAAGGCTGGAGACTTCAAATTTAATCCATGTTCCAATAAATATGCATACTCCTCATTTTGCCCCAATTCGTTTAATAGCTCCAGAATAGATAAGCCCGTCCTGGGTACGTCCGCTTTAGAAAAGATATTTCGGATATGTAACTTTCTCTGCAAATCCGTTAGACAATTTGAATCTCCGGTTTTTAAAGAAGCACTCATTTTATCAAATGCATCAGCGAGTAATTTGGAAACTTCCGTGTTTGCAATGCTGAGGGATGCTGTTGTGAGGATTTTTAAATATTTGGAGACTTTGCTGTGGCTGGTGGAACTGACCAAGTCATATTTGGTCATGGTGGCGGTCACATCCTCCCCAAGACGCTTTTCATTAAATGCAGCGTTGACAAGCGCATTCCCAATTTTGTCGTTCCATTTTCGAGTGACTGTTTCAAACAACCGTATTAAGTTTTGTGGGTAATATTCTCCATTTGGTAGCTCAAAATTACCATTCTTCATAAGTAGTTCATTGTCGTGTCCTTTGTTTTCAACTACTGCGGTAATAATGGGCTTGGGAAATAAACTGTATTTTTCGATGACCTCCTTATACTTCATCAAAGTTGGGAGGGGGTTTCTCTGAATGGATTTTGTTTCGGAACAGAAATGGGAAAATATGAAAATGACGTTTGAGAAATTCTCATCGGTAATTCTAGTTCGGAAGGTGTCCAGTCCACGTAGCATGATCACGAAGCGAGCACTGTCCCCATCAAAACGGTTGTCGAATTTGTGAAATACTAAAACCAAATTCGGGATTCTTGACTTGAGCTCTTCGTGACCATTTAGGTAGTCATCCAAAGTTGCAAGGAATAAGGCGTCCTTTGTCACTCCTCTGGTGTCGCTAAGACCTGGAGTGTCAATGATTCGTAGTTCAGAGTTTGATATGCCTAGTTCGGGAAGCGGGAGGGGAATGCGAAATTCGAGGATTTCGGATGTGGTGGATTTCTGCTCTCCGGTAACGGTCATGTTTGGTCGGTCAAGGAGAATATTAATCTGTAATATGAAATAGGAAAACCCAACTTTTAATAACGCGCCCGTCTACTCAATTCAATTAGCTAATTTTGGGCATATAAATGCAGACATACGGCACTACTTTTACCGGCCCCAGAACTTCCGATTGTTAAAACGTAAAGGTTTTTCGAACTCCTCTTGTGCGTCAAGGACGTGAGCGCAGCCAGTAACCCAGGATGGTCAAAGTTGTGTTCACTGAACTTTGTCACCACATCATCCAATGAGCTCGGGATGTCCAAAGATGGAATAGTTGCTACAAAAAAAATCATCAAATTAAAATCTACTTCCTAGGATTATATCATGTTCCATGTCATGTCTTTTCCTTTAGTCTTACAGGTCGGGGTCGGCACTGCTATTGGTACATAATTGGCGTCATCGCATTCACAGTCGTATGAGCCAACAGTATTAGTCCATTCCTATAAGGAAGCCCAATTAGGGAATTTATTTTGGCATGCCGTACCTAGCGGTAAAATTTGCTAACCTCTTTATTCGCAAAAGTCCTCCCTTCAAGGAGTTAGCTAATACTGACCTTGTATATTGGTCCTTCAACGGTTTCTAAAACATCGTCATCCTCCTCATCCCCTTCATAAAGGTTAAGAGTACATCCCTGACGCACAAGTAATGAAACAATTTGTTCACTCCATTTCTCCGGAAAGGGGGTACGGTCCCCACCGGGGGCAAGTTCAGTATACGGGGCATTGCAAGAATCACAACCTGTTCCAGATTGGAGATAAGCCCTTGCACAAACAGTTCGTTTTAAGTGCACATCGGAACATTTGCAGTTCTGCCATAACGAGCAAATATAATCAATCATTCATGAAGATAATTAATGAGGTTATTCCCGGAAGATTTTATATACATATTTATATATTTTTAATTACCCCACTACATTTGCACTCCGCAGAACTCCATATTTCCCCCGAAGAAGTGTGTCCGGCAGAAAATGATTTGCAATTGCCACTGAGGTAAACCCCGTCACAGGCTTTTAACTGACAAGTGGGTTCCACTCTCCAGGAAGCAGAAACATTCCAGACCTTGTCCGCTGTCAAATATTCCTCAGCCAAGTTTCCAATCACATTTCCAGAGCTAATTTCTAAGGAATTGTTAAGAAATGGTGGGGCTTGTGATTGGGATGTCAGTCTTGCACATGCGTTAGTACTTGATACAGAGCCAATCACAACTACGAGAAAAACAATACTGGTAAAGAATGAATTAACGATGAAAGTTCCGGTGGAATCCCGGAGTTTACAATTGGGTTTGCAGGGTCTCATGATGTGACTGTTAGCTGAAAGTGCCCATGAGGAACTAATTTTAATTTGCTGCAGATTGCAGAATAAATGTTTCTATACAGTTTGGATCAAAGAGTTTGGGTCTTTGGGTTAAATGCCTTTGGTTTGGATGTTTATGAGCTATTTATAAAGGAACCTGTTTTTGCTAATTATTTTTCAGACGTATTTATGTTCATGTCAAGCTACATAAAGCAAATTCCTGGAATTTGACATGGAATGAAAATTGGCAAATATTTCCATGCAATAAGAAAGTGATATCATATCTTATCTGTCTGTGCTGCAAAGTTCAAAGAAGATCTCTTGCCCGAAGAAAGATAAGCCACAGGTTCAGCGTAAATCGAGGTGAAAATATGAAATATGGGATCCCCAGCGATGTAAAGAATCAATTATGCTTAAATCATCAATATCCATCATCCTACTATATATATATCCATCACATTATCAGATTTCAGAAAGATTCATTCATATAATCAGTTCAACCAGATTAACAAACGAAAGACAACTTTTGAAGTAATTTAACTTTCATAAAAACAGTTATCCCTTGTCCAAAGAAGAGAATAAAATTATAAAAGGAAAATCATTCATGGAATGTCTACGAGGAAAATGACTACTAAATACCGTGAATTATCTAAATGAAAGATTACATGAGCTTATGTTTGTTTATTATGTATATCATGTTGATATTTTTGTAGTTTGGTAATAATAACTAAAATAAATGGCCGATAATTTTAGTTCATCATCATTTTTAACTAAATTGCCAAAATAAGAAATTATTTTATCCTTTGTAAAAAAAATTAAACTTAATCCCATTTCAAAGTATACGCAACTGATATGGGTTGAAGGACAGTAATTAAAAAATTGTCATTTACGCTGTTTCTCAACTTAACAGGTTTATTTCAAGTTTAAATGATATCATTTTCATATTCCTGTGACCATACGTTGATTATCGATGAGACTGGGAGGATTAAATGGAAGCAAAAGCATCTTTACTCACTCGAAGAGTTGCAAAAATATATTTCATTTCATATTACAATAAAGGTCATAGTAATGAGAAAAAAGTTAAACGAAGCATCCCCAGTTGCATTCGAACAAATAGGTATAGGTATGTAAACCCGGAACAAAATCATTCCAGAGACTCCAGTAGGAAGGAACAGTTTAATGTTAGTAGTGGAAGAAAATGAGACTGAAATGGAGAGGGAGTTAGGAGGAAGTGCGATGTACCAGCGCGTTCCCAGCTTCAGGGTCAGAGATGAAGCTTTGCCGTATGCAAGTTACCCAAAGTATGCCACTATGAAATTGATCTTATCTTGCTGATAAAACAGTAAGCAGGGATATGATATGAGTACGTTTAATTATAGGTAAACTAGCTATAATAACAATTAGCTGCTGCTAGATGCGTTGCTGACTTGTATTTCTTTTATTATAAGGCGGAGGTATTGAATTATTCAGTCTTATTCATGAATTCGAAAAGCTCTGTAGAATGAGAGGAGCAGATTTGTTGCACCTTTCTGCCTTCTATCCGGAGCAGGGTGGTTAGTAATTCTAATTAACTTTTAGCATTTAATTTTGTTTAATTCCTATGCAGCCTATGACCAGCATAATAACACTGCTTATTTTGCTAATCGTAAGAAAACATGAGAAAATTCGCGTTTTTTGTGATGGTTATCATTCCAGAAACAATATGTACCTATTTTATATGATATCTACGAAATAACGCAGATGGAACAGCTCTGCAAAGCACGGAAGCTTAATTAATCTCGCCAACTTCCCTGTTCCTTTTATGGCTTCCCTTCAGCTAGCGGTTCTGCAGGGAATGGGAGGAGGCTAATCTGTAAAATAAATGCATCAATCTGCAGACAATTTTTAATTCGGTTGGGACCTCATCATTGCCTGCAGATGCTTTTCTGAATGAAATTTCGTAATTTGAAAACCGTCACTAGATTCAGGGATTGAGGATTCTTTCCCAATTAACATTGTTACTAATCAAGTTTTTGCATTAAATTGTTGTACTGCTTCGCTTTTGCTCGCTCGTGGAGCACGAGAGAGTAATGTGAAGTATATTGCTGCAAATCTAATTTATCCCAATCAAGTATTTTGGCAGCCTTGTATAATATTTCATAATTAATTGTTCAAGATTAATCAACATTTTTTACTTCATTTGTCTCTCGATTAATTTGAAATTGGGTGGCTATGCTGGAAACGCCAAAGCAAGGAACGTCTTTCGTCTATAATGCTATCGTCTGGATTATACCTTTCAGTCATAATTTAAACTCATAATGCTTGGGTAGGATATAGAAATAATAAACCTTAGCTAAAATCATGTTAATTAGCTGCATAATACCTGCATAATATAATACGTTCTCTTTACCTTGCAGTTGCTAGAAATTCTAGGATAGGACATAATGATAATGATATGTATTAACAAGGTGCTATGCTGGTGGCAACAACTAACAAAACGAAATACAAAGATTTTAAACTTGCAACATATCTGCAAACTAATTTTATTGTCTTATCTTTGTAATTTGTACTTCTCACGTCACAAATGAGGCATATCGGAACATAATGCTTAGGTTGGGCTATCATTATCAAAGATATAGAATGTTACAGGAATAAATTTTCCCAAGAGCATTTTGACAGTTTACTACAAACAATATTATATGTGCAATATTATTATTATAGATCAATACCATAGCCCGAGCATCTAGATTGCTTATTGCATTATCATTATTATCATTGTATGTAAACGTACTTCCTCTAGAGCAGCCAGTTACAGAAAATATTTTTTTTTAATTGCAAAAAAATATGAATAATGCACCTAGAAAGACATTTAAAAATTGTTCTAAACTCTTTGGATTCACCTTATTGCAAGCTAAAAGCCAATAAATAAATATTTGCAATAACAGTCCTTATACAAATAAGATCAGATAGTCCTTTCTGTAGTAAGTAATGTAAAGGTAATTTAGACATCCAGCGATTTGCAATAAACGAATCCCGTACATTTTCAGCGCTATGCATCCATCCATGAATTAAATATTTCTTTACAATATTTAACGGTAAATTATACGAGTTCAGTAAAAATTCGTCAAATTAATAGCCTCGAACTGCAATTTCTACGCCTGGCATGTTGCCACTGATGCCTTTTCCTCTGCATCATTTTGTTTAATTGCCATGCTTCGGCTATATAAACATTTGCTATAATTCACAAGATATAATTCCAAAGCGTGAGAAAACTTCTCGCTATATCCCTACATACTGTTGAAATGGCCAAACGTTAGCACAATCATAATCATGCTACCTGTGTCCACTCTTGCATTTAATTAGTTTAGATATATGTACCTATTTAATACCACGTCCATGTCCATTGTATGTAATCATTCATCATCCACAGTTTTTTCTGCAAACTGCATCGTGGAAGTTGGAATTAAGTGGTTTGGTTTGGTTTTTAGCAGAAGATTATCCATGATGATATGAATGCTGTTGATGCTGATGATTTAACGGTGAATCATATTTTTACCCTTTTCCTTCCCATTCCATATTCCAATTGACCAAGGTTGTCTAATTTTATCATTCCTGTTTTTGCTTTAATTAAACCCATATCTAAAACTACACCAGACCAGGAGAGTAATAATGATGATTACTGGATTGGATTGGAATAGGTATTTTTTGCACAACTTAATTTTTACATAAAAATCCAGCATGAGAAGAGAAGTCGGCTTTTTTGCTTAAAAGAAGAATTTGTTTTTTTTATACAATGCATGAATTGGCATTTAGCCAGGCTGTTACATGAGTGGAGTATTGTTATCTATTTTCATTGTTAATTTACGAGCTCAGGCTGGAGTGGAGCAAACTATTACTCACTCCACTCATTCATATTGGCAAGATGATTGCGAACAAAAAAATAAACTCGCGAATAAATATATTTATGTATTATTTTTAATAGGTAATAGCTACGATAAGCCAGCATTTTATGGCTACTGCAATCCAATGGAGTTTATGACGGAGGAAATTTGTGTTGCAGTTAAATTTTCCCACATGAACGGAAGATACCGTTTTACAAGAAGGGTTGGTGGGGATTGTGGATAAATCTGATTAAATGCATATGGGGGCTCATCATATCATTTATGTGAATGAATGGCCTTTACCTTCCAGTGATGGATGATTTTTTTTACATTTTTTTAAACCGGTGGACTAACTGAGGAAATCTACTTCTTTAGGATGATAGTAATTTTGCTAAATTGATTAGTAAAAAATATAATCCCATACATAGGTAGATACAATACAATAGGTAGATACTTGTATTAATGCTGATAGCTCTTGTCCATGACGTGGGTAAATGATGCTAATTCTTATCGATATTTCCCTATATCATGATCTTCTCAAGAATTATTGGAATTCAGATTTCCAGACTTTAACCAAGCTAACCACAAGATTCCATATTAGCCATCTTCAGTTAATGTTTGTACCTTCGTCTGGAAAGATAATTTTGCATGTGAGGTGAAACAAAACTGTATTAGGCATAGCTTAGTGAAGTTGCTAGCAGGATTATATTCCTTGCCCTGAGGACAAGGAAGCAAATCGGATAAATGGATTCTGGACTATAACTCGAGTGATTAATCAGTTAAATCTCTCTTTGACTGGAATTATATCAACGAGTTTGTTTTTTAAGTAAAATGGCAGGTTCCAAAATCAATTTGATTTCGGCCTGTCTCTTCGTCCTCGTTTTGAATGTGATAATTAGGGACAATCCTGTCCAGGCAAATGTGGGCCAACCCACGAATATCTTTAACAGGACAGATTTGGTGGGGGCGGAGGAGAGGAATAGTAATGCCAAAGTGGTTAGTGTGAAGAAGCATAAGAATTATGAAATCGTAGTTTATGAGTATGACGAAAGTGGTGAGAAGACGGGGCGAACTGAGTCACCAAACAGGAAGAAAGATGATATGGATAATAAGGGCTCGCCGGATGTAAATGATAACAGTGTGGAATTGCCTGTCCTTGAGCATCCGCCCCCATCTCTCCCTCCCCAGCGGAGAGTGGTAAGCCAGAAGCCAAGGGTGAGCCCCATTTCGACTACCAGAAAATCTGTGACTGTTCCAGAGTCACCTCCTCCGCCTAAAAATGAGGAGGATGATCCCATGGACAACTCCGCGTCGGAAGAGGTGAGCACGAGTGTAGAGAAATCGGAAGAACAAGAAGACCCAACCCCTCCGGAACCTTCAATGAAGCCAAATAAAGACAGCTCCAGTTCCGTTTCCATCTCAAACAGAGTCGATAAGAAATCGCAATCCACGACCACGGAAAGGCCGCAATTACCCAAACCATTTAGATCGACAAAAGCCCCAGCGAAAAAGGACTCCTCTTCCTCCCAAAGCGGAAGTAGTGAATATGATGATGATGACTATGATGGTGATGATTACTCCAACGAAAAGGGAACCGGAAGTCGACGAAAGTCATTTGATGACTTCTACTATGGGAAAAATCGAGGCTCAAGCCCCGCCTCATCAGCTTCTAAGACGGGCTCATCTAATAAAAAGGGTGGGCAAGGAGGCTCCAGCTCCTCCTCCAAAAAGCCCCTTCCCAAACGATTTGGGGGGAAGTCCGATGATGATGACTATTATGATGAGGATGACGAGGACTATGATTACGATGACAAGAAAAAAGGGGGAAGTGGTAAAGGGAAATCCAGCACGACAACCAAGAGACCTGCCAAGAAACCCGGAAGTGGGAAGGTTACCCCGAAGCCATTCTTCCCATTGATTTATGATGACACTGATGAGTACGAATATGACGATGACGATGATGCCAGCACGACAAGGAAGCCGTCGTCCTCATCATCTTCATCATCCTCCAGGAAGAAGCCACAACCTTTAGGAGTGACTAATCCCATTAAAGCAGAGAAAAGGAAGAAGGGGAAGGATGCTGATGATGACGATGATGCCGATGACGATAATGAAACTGAAGATCAGTGGGGAATAGATAAGTCACAAAAGTGCCAGGATCCTACTGGGAAGAAAGGACTTTGCCAAGAATATTCAAGATGCTCCATATTTTACCAGGAATTAACGGATGACTATGATGAGCCCATCGATCCTGCGGATTATAAGTGCAAATTACCTAACCAAGTGGGGATCTGCTGCCCCTTGGTCACAGATAATGAGGTGGTGTCTGAAGGTATGAGCATGACAAGACGGGAATGCATTTTATATTTTATTTCATAGATGGGGAAGAGGAGACTAATTAAAATTTCAATTGATTATTTAGAACCAGAAAAACGAAATACTCGGTATAGGGGCATCTCCAACAAAAGGAAGCAAAAGAGGAAGGTGATTAACCCCCAGATCCGAAGGCTCATTAGGACCAACCTTAACAATTCTCTGGATTTCGGGGACTTTTTCCTGGAGGATTTGAATGATATTGAACGGGATTTACTATCAAGAAGTGTGCAAGTGACAAGAAATACTCCGGAATTTGGGCATACCAGATTCTTTCCAGTAAGTTAACGAAAATCTAACTAATTGTTTAATTCATTATGTCAAAAAGAATCGGACTAATCGTGTAAGTCGGCTGTGTTATCTGTTTCTGAAGACTTCCAAGAGAATTCGACAAATTTCAAATATCGGCCTCTCCCTCCTTCAAACATCGAATGACATCTCGGAACGATTTCAATTAACGAATGAGATCGGCGGACAAGGTCTTAAGAACTTCAAATCCTCCAATAGTGAAGCCCTCAATGATCGTTGTCCTTTCCAACGGCCATGCAGGACTAGTAAATACCGTACAGCGGATGGATCCTGTAACAACTTGCGGAAGCCAAAGATGGGGCAATCCCTGACACCTTTGGCTAGGATTTTGGAACCTGCTTATTCAGATGGTATGACATAAATAAAAATGCTAACAATCTTAATGATACGAACATTGAAATATTTATATTAAATATTTAAAATCTGCCACATTAAACATATTTCAAAATTAACTTGTTTCTTTAGGTCGATGGGTTCCCCGTATCTCTGTTCGTGGGTTTGAGCTCCCAAGTGCTCGTCTTTTAAGTCAAAGTTTTATTAAGGATAGGAACTTCCCTGATAATCGATACACTTTGTTGGTCATGCAGTTTGGACAGTTTTTGGATCATGATGTGAGTTTGAAGAGATTGCTTGCATAATTACTTATTTTAGAGCACTTTATTTACTGGCATAATTAAGTTTACTTAATATATTCTTATTTTTATTCTTTGCGTAGCTCACATCCGTTCCAGTATTTACTTTTTGTAAGAAAATAATTTGATTTCTTGAACTAATACTGATACACGTAAATTAAGTACCTAGATCACAAACGATTTTTGTCATATAATTTATAGCAAATAACTCTGGTATCAACTGCTGTCGCAACGGTCAATTTCTGGAAGCCAACCTCCGCCACCCCAACTGCTTCCCAATTGAGATCCCTGCCAGCGATCCATTCTACAGCCAGTTCGGCCAACGTTGCATGAACTTTGTCCGTTCTCGAATGGCCCCCAGGATCGATTGCAGTTTAGGTTATGCCGATCAAATGAATGCTCTCACCCATTGGATCGATGCTTCCAACATTTATGGGAGCACGGATGAGCAAACCCGACAACTCCGTTTGTTCCAAGGGGGTCTCCTCCGCTTCTCCGAATTGGGGGATGGAAAAATGCTCCTCCCACTGAGGAACGTTGGTTCCGGGGCAATTGACTACAGGGCTGGGGACGACAGGGTGAATGAGATGCAAGGGTTGATGATCATGCACTTGGTCTGGTTCAGAGAGCATAATCGCTTGGCATTTGAACTTGCAAGGTTGAATCCCTTCTGGTCGGATGAAGAACTGTTCCAAGAAGCCAGAAGGATCCTTACTTCCGAATATCAGCATGTCATTTATAACGAGTGGCTGCCCATCATCATCGGGAGGAAGTACATGGAAAAGGCGGGGATCGTCCCATTGAGCAAGGGCTACTACAAAGGATATGATCCAAGGATTGACGCTTCCATTGCAAATGCTTTCTCCGTGGCTGCATTTAGAATGGGACATACCCTTGTCCAAGGGCTGGTGAGGTTGATTGATGAGATGGGGAGGGATAATGAGGTGAGTGTGATCAGCCAAAATGATATTAACACGGGGAGGACGCGACAGCCCAACCAAGTGGATAAATGGTTGAGGGGGATGGCTCAGCAACCGGTTCAGACGTTTGATCCATTCATTACCGAACATGTAAGGAGTAAAGAAATTTGTCTGAAATGCAGATTTAATTGATCAATAATTCTGTCTGTAGGCATTTATTTAAATTGGATATTTTTTATAGTTGAATGGAAGGCTATTCCAAGGATCCAGAGGGACATTTGGAATGGACCTGAGCTCCCTAAATATTCAGCGATCTAGGGACCACGGTGTTCCGGGATATAATTCTTACAGGGAGTTATGCCAAGTTGGGAGAAGAGCTAGGACGTTTGATGACTATAAGGATTGGATTCCTCCAGAAGTATACTTCGATTTAGATATGATTAATATTTACCAGATTATTCTCGGAATAATGTCAATTTCTTGATTTGGAGACTTAATGTGAAATCCTCATGCTTTTTTATAGACTGTAGATAAAATGAGTCTCTTTTATGCTCACCCCGATGACGTTGACTTATGGATTGGTGGGATTAATGAGAGGCCATTGCCGGGAGCCTTGGTTGGACCAACTTTTGCATGCATTATTGGAGATCAGTTTACGCGATCAAAGAAAGGGGATCGATACTATTATGATATTGGAGGACAGGCACATTCATTTTCCCCAGGTTCGAATTTGAATAGACTTTAACTGTGTAGTAATAGGCAAACAAGTTAATCTGAAAACTAATAAGATGTCTTTATAAAAATTCAGAGCAATTGCGAGAAGTTCGGAAGGTGACATTTGCCAGAATTCTCTGTGATAACGGGGATGACCTAGAGGCATTGCAACCAGCAGCTTTCCTCCAAGCCGATTTTGACTTGTAAGGATAGTTTTATATAAGTTCTTATGAAAAGTCAAAATTTAAAGCAAATATGATATGAATGATTTTTTAAATTATCCTTGATTTTTAGCAACTCATTGGTGGACTGCAAACGAAGCTCAAGAATCCCTCGTATGAATCTTCGCCTCTGGCAGAAGGAGCCAACTCCTATCGTCTAAGAGAGCGAACATCATGCATACTTCACTAATAAATTAGTAATTTATGAGGCAAAGTATTGAGTAGAATATAGTATTATGTATTGCAGCTTCTTGTGATTTTAAATGTATTTATGATATTTTAATATAATTTTGTACATTATGTATCAGGACGTAGCCTTGTCTTCTATTCATAAAGATACATTTAAAGTAAATCCTGATATCAAGCGAAAAGACAACCGCATTATATTTGTGCATATCTACAAAATTATTGCATACAAGAGAAAATGGATTTATAATTAACAAATTGATCCAAGAAATCATTGCAGTACATGATGGCTATCCTATGTTCCACCGCGGTCTATGCCAGCGACGCCCACCGCCACCCCATTGTCCCCCCACATGGAAGGTTTTTGCTCGTACTTGTTTTTCATTCAAAATTCGTTCAAGCCTTTCCCTTTCGAGTCTAGCTTGTTCCTCCACCTTTCTAAGGTTCTCCCTGTGAATCCTCTCCGCTTCCTCCCGGTCCCTTCTTGCACGGTCCGCTTCAGCTTGTAGTTGCCTTTGGCGTTCTTCTTCCTCGCGTCTTCGACGATCTTCAGCTTCTTTTAATTTTTTCGCCCTCTGCTCCTCCGCCCGTTTCCTTTCTTCTTCCCGTTTTCGTTGGGCTTCAATTTCAGCCAGTCTCTGCTTTTCAGCTTCTTCCGCCTTCCGTTTCGTCTCCTCTTCCAACAGCTTTATTTTCTCTTCAGCTTCCCTTTGCTTTACAGCTATTTCCTCCATAACTTTGGGGTCTGGAGTGGGAGGCGGGGGTGGTACATAGGTCAAAGTGGAAGTAAGCAAATGCCTGAATGGCTCCACAAACTTTTCTGCTGCTTCCTTTGAAATGAAGCTTTCGATTACTTCAGTCATTTGCACAGCAGCGAGAGGGAAAACTGCTGGGTAAAAGTCGAGAGACTTTTTCCATTTATTAAACAATGGTACCGCCTCCTCCAAAGTTAATTTGGAAAGATCAGAGATGTGATAAGCTTGGTTTCCTCCATTAAACATGAGAGTATGAGGCACTCTGCCGGCATTGGCAATCACATCTTTAGGATTCTGCTTGTATTTTAAAATGAAAGGTAGAATGTCATCAAGAGCCTCCACTGATTCAGATACTTCCTCAACCGCCGAACTTGGGGAAGTTGTAGATGGGATGGAAAACCGCAACTGGATGCTTCCCCCACCTGTCGCCCCTATCACAACGTGGGTTCCATAGTCGTTAAAAAAGCGCTTCCATTCTTCAACGTTTTCATAATTCGACTGATCAAACGCTTCAAGCTCATTGACGCGTTGAATAAACACGGAAGTCAAATTGGCTTGCTTATTACGTCTCACTTCCATAAAAAATTCAAATCTTTTATAATTCCTTGGCACAATGAATGAACAGATATTATCGTCTCCGCAGGATGCGTCCCTTACAAAGTAGCCATCTTTAATTTTCCCCGTAACCGCATTACGAATTTCTGTATTGTTCACAATTTTACCCAGGTCGCTTCCCAGGGATCGCTCAAGTCGGAATTTGAAGTAGTCCTTTGTATGATCAAAGGCCCTGAATTTATTTACAGGAGACAGGTTTGCTGGAGATGACGCATTTGTACATTGGAAAGCGTCAGGAGTCAGAAAGCCAATGGCGGATGTCTTCAATTCATCAAGCTTGAAAGGTGTCACAGGAAGCATGGTGTCCTTCAGTAAACTGTAGCTATATCCCGCTACAGTATTACTGGGAAATGCTGGAGGCTTCAGGTTCAGTCCATGTTCCAATAAATATGCATATGCTTCATTTTCCCCCAGTTCATTTAACAGCTTCAAAATAGATAAGCTCGTCCGGGGTACATCCGTCCTGGAATAAATATTCCTTATATGCAGCTTTCTTTGCAGATCCACCAAACAATTAGGAAAACCCGTTTTTAAAGGGTTCCCCATTTGACTATACGCATCCGCCAGCAATTTGGAAACCTCCGTGTTTGCAATGCTGAGTGACGCTGCGGTGAGGACTTTTAAATATTTGGAGACTTTGTTGTGGTTGTTGGATCTCACCAAGTCATATTTAGTCATTTGAGCAGTCACATCCTCCCCCAGACGCTTTTGAATGAATGCCGCTTTAACAATCGCGTTCCCGATCTTGTCATTCCCGTTTTGCGTTGCGGTCTCGAACTGTCGTATCAAGTTTTGTGGGAAATATTCCCCATTTGGCAGCTCAAAATTACCATTCTTCATGATCAGTTCATTATCATGACCTTTGTTTTCAATTACTGAGGTAATAATTGGCTTGGGAAATAAACTGTACTTTTCTATGACCTCCATGTACTTCATCAAAGTTGGGAGGGGATTTCTCTGGATTGATTTTGCTTCGGAGCAGAAATGGGAAAAGACAAAAAGTACGTTGGAGTAATTCTCGTCCGTAATTCTTGTCCGAAAGGCGTCCAGTGCACGGAGCATGATCACGAAACGGGCACTGTCCCCATCAAATCGGTTGTCGAATTTGTGGAATACTAAGACCAAATTTGGGATTCTTGACTTGAGCTCTTCGTGACCATTTAGGTAGTCATCCAAAGTTGCGAGGAAAAGAGCATCATTTGTCACACCTCCGGTGTCACTTAGGCCTGGAGTGTCAATGATTCGAAGCTCAGAGTTTGCTATGCCCAGTTCTGGAAGTGGGAGGGGAATGCGGAATTCGAGTATTTCTGATGTGGTGGATTTTGTGTCCCCAGTGACGGTCATGTTTGGTCGGTCGAGGAGAATATTAATCTGTAATAATTTAAGATAATAAGCTTTAGTTGAATTTAGTAAATTGCATGCACATTTAGAACATCAACCTAATCACGTACTGCACTGCTTTTACCAGCCCCCGAACTTCCAATTGTTAAAATGTAGAGATTTTTCGAACTCCTTTTGTGCGTCAAGGACGTAAGAGCAGCCAGTAGTCCAGGATGATCAAAATTGTGTTCACTGAACTTTGTCACCACATCATCCAATGTGCTCGGGATGTCTAATGATGGAACAGTTGCTGCCAACAATATCCATCAAATTAAAATATTTATAATAATCTCCTGTGATTCATGCATCTCAAAGATAATTCGTTTTTTATCGTTCTTACATGTCGGGATCGGTACCACTTGTGGCCTATAACCAGCATCGTTGCAGGCACAGTCATAGGAGCCTACAGTATTTGTCCATTCCTATAATTATGGATGGATATATTATGGGCTGATGGTTATTTTATTTGAGGATTATCTATCATATTAAAGCACGCCAGCCGGGCCATATCAGACTCTTTTTTACCAAAATACTTTCTGACATTTACATCCGTATACTGACCTTGTATAATGGTCCTTCAATGGTTTCCAGAACATCGTCATCCTCCTCATCCCCTTCATAGAGGTTGAGTGTGCAACCCCGTCGCACAAGAAATGAAACAATTCGGCCACTCCATTTCTCTGGAAAGTGGGTATGGTCACTGGGGACAAGTTCGGTATACGGGGCGTCGCAAGAATTGCAACCAGTTCCAGGTTGGAGATAAGCCCTTGCACATACAGGTCGTTTTAAGTGCACATCGGAGCATTTGCAGTTCTGTTAATTAACAAAATGATTTAATAGATAATTATGTAATGACATGACTCGTGGCACATTTTATACGTAAATATTTTAGGAGTATTTTTAATCATTACCCTCCTGCATCTGCACTTGGCAGACCCCCACCTTGTCACTGGGGAGGTGTCCCCATCAGAAAATGTTTTGCAATTCCCACTCAGGTAAACCCCGTCACAGGCTCTTAGCTGACAAGTGGGTTCCACTCTCCAAGAAGCAGAGATATTCCATGTTGTGTCCGCTGTCAAATATTCCTCAGCCAAGTTTCCAATCACACTCCTGGAACTAATTTCTAAGGAATTGTTAAGAAATGGTTGGGTTTGTGATTGGGAGGTCAGTCTGGCACATAAAGTACTTGATGCAGGGGCAATCACAACTTGGAGAACGAAAGCACTGGCAAAAACGGAATTGATGAAGAGGGAACTTGAAAATCTGGATGAAATCCATAATTTACAATTCGGTTGTTTTTTGCAAGGTTTCATCATGACGGTGTGACCCATGGCTGGAAACGCCCATGAGCAACTAATTTGAATTTGCTAATTTGCAGGAATAAACATATCATCTCTGTTTATAAATCAAGTTTATAAATAGGTAGTTTTATTAGAGATAGAAGTTATTTAAGTATTCGATTAATTTACATCACCAAGTTTAATGACAATCTCCTGTATTTCCATGAATTAGGAAAGCGATGCATCTTATCTTTCACATGTCACATTACTTAATTTATTAATCTGGTTGAACCTAACATAACTCGACTGCAAGGTTCAAAGAAGATATCATGAAACGTCTTTATAGTCTCAAGAAAAATAAGCTACATCGGTTCAGTGTAGATTCGGTGCAAACATAGAAATTGTTCATTTAATTCATATCGCTTGAGGAAAAATGGCCTATATGCTAAATACTTTGAACAGTATGAAACAAGTTTAACTTGTCTACATGAGTTTGATAACATGTTTTCATGATAAAACTAACCAAATTGCCAAGGATTTTTAGCTCCTCCCAATTTTCACTTGATTACCAACGCATGAATTTATTTTCTTCTTTTGTACAAAAAAATGTAACCCAATTCCAAACCCAGAGTTGGAGGGATTCAGGGTCGGGGGGATTCAGGGTCGGTGGGGATTCGAGGTCAGGGGGTTAACGGATATTGGGGGGAAGTTGCTCGGGGGGCTAATAGAAGCATTGGAGGGCAGGTACATTCTCTTTCGCCGGGTATGAATAGGTTTTTAACTGATGTAGCAATGGAAGGTGACATTTGCCAGAATCCTCTGTGATAACGGGGATGACCTAGAGGCATTGCAACCAGCAGCTTTCTTCCAAGCCCATTTTGACTTGTAA
This sequence comes from Pseudosinella alba, assembly GCA_034700485.1. Classification (NCBI taxonomy): domain Eukaryota; kingdom Metazoa; phylum Arthropoda; class Collembola; order Entomobryomorpha; family Entomobryidae; genus Pseudosinella; species Pseudosinella alba. The sequence goes on along the minus strand of JAQIXQ010000341.1, from coordinate 3,198 downwards.
GGACATTTATTTTTTTTTATGATTTATTATGATAGTAAGTATGAAGTAAAAATGTAAAGCAAATATGAATTCTCCTTATAATGACCCATGATTTTAGCAACTCATTGGTGGATTGCAAACGAAGTTCGAGAATTCCCCGGATGAATCTTTGCCTCTGGCAAAAGGAGCCAACTCCTATTGTCTGAGAGACCACATGCATACTTCACTAAGAAATTAGTAATTTATGAAGCAAAGTATTGAGTAGACATACATAATCTAGAATTATTGTAGTTTCTTGTGATTTTAAATGTATTTATGACATTTTAATATAATTTTGCACATTATGTATCCTGACATTATCATTGTCTTTGTATTCATAAGATTAAACTACATCCTGACTAAAAGCGAAAAGTCAATTGCATTATATTTGCAAATATCTACATTGTTAAATTGCATAAAAGGGAAAGTAGATTTATAATTAATCCAATAAATCATTGCATTACATAATGACTATCCGATTTTCCTCCTCCGCGGTATACGAATACGAATCGAATCCGGTCCCCTATCGCCGGAGCCAGATGTCCGTCCCCCAATGATTCCCCCAGGTCCCCAGCCGGGTATGCTCGGCGCAGTGAAGCTCTCCGGATGCCGGTCACGCCAGTGTCCCCCTACATGGAAGTCATGGAACGTTGGCGATGGTACGGTTGGTTTTTCATTCAAAATTAGCTGAACTAATCTAGATTGTTCATTCATCTTTCTAATGCTCTCCCTGCGAATCCTCTCGGCTTCCTCTCGTTCCTTTCTTTCCCCTTCACGGCTTTCCCGTTCTTCCATCCATCGAATTATTCTCTCTCTAGCTTCTTTTAGCCTCTTATCCCTAGCTTCATCCGCCTTCTTTTGATCTTCATCCAACTTTTCTGTCTCTTCCGTCTTTCCATCCGTCCTCTCCTCCAATTCCTTAATTTTCTCCTCATCTTGCTTTCGAGTTATTGCCTCGAATATTTCGGGATCTGGGGTGGGAGGCGGGGGTGGTATGTAGGTCAAGGTGGAAGTCAGCAAATGAGTAAAAGGCTTTACGAACTTTTCTGCTGCTTCCTTTGAAATGAAACTTTCGATGATTTCGGTCATTTGCACAGCAGCCAGAGGGAAAACTGCGGGGTAAAAGTCGAGGGACTTTTTCCATTCCTGAAACAATGGCACCGCCTCCTCCAGAGTTAGTTTTGAAAGGTCGTAAATGTGGTAAGCTTGATATCCTCCGTTAAACATGAGAGTATGAGGAACTCCGCTGGCATTGGCAATCACATCTTTAGGATTCTGCTTGTATTTCAAAACGAAATGGAGAAGGTCATCAAGGACTTCCGCTGATTTGGATACTTCTGAAACTGCCGACTCTGCGGGAGTTGTAGAGGGGATAGAAAACCGAAACTGGATCCTTCCCCCACCTGTCGCCCCCACAACAACGTGGGTTCCATAGTCGCTAAAAAAGCGTTTCCATTCCTCAACGTTTTCATAATTCGACTGATCAAACGCTTGTAGCTCATTGACGCGCTGGATGAACTCAGAAGTCAATTTAGCTTGCTTATTACGCTTGACTCCAAGAGTAAACTCGAATCTTTTGTAATCCCGTGGTGCAATGAATGTACAAATATTATCGTCTCCGCAAGATGCATCTTTTACAAAGTAGCCATCTTTAATTTTCCCCGTTACAGCGATGAAAATTTCTGTATTGTTCACAATTTTGCTTAAGTCACTTCCCAGGGACCCTTCCATCCGAAACTTGAAGTAATCTTCCTTATGATCGAAAGTCTTGAATTTATTTTCAGACACAGGAGACAACTCTGCCGGAGTTGATGTCAGATTTGTACATTCAAGGGCATCAGGAGTCAGAAAGCCAATTGCGGATGTCTTAAATTCATCAAGTTTGAAAGGTGTCACAGGGAGCATGGTGTCATTCACTAAACTGTAGCTATATCCCGCCATGGTATTACTGGGAAATTCTGGAGGTTTCAGATATAATCCATGCTCCAGTAAATATGCATATGCGTCATTTCCCCCCAGTTCATTCAACAGCTTCAAAATAGATAAGCTCGTCCGGGGTACATCCGTCCTGGAATAAATATTCCTTATATGCAACTTCCTTTGAAGGTCTTCCAAACAATTCGGGTAACCTGCTTTCAACGAATCGCCCATTTGCCTATACGCATCCTCAAGCAATCTGGAAACCTCCGTGTTTGCAATGCTGAGTAACGCTTCAGTGAGGATTTTTAAATATTTGGAGACTTTGTTGTGGCTTGTGGAATTCACCAAGTCATATTTGGTCACTCTAGCAGTCACCTCCTCCCCCAGACGCTTTTGAATGAATGCCGCTTTGACAATAGCATTCCCGATCTTGTCATTCCCATTTTGTGTTGCGGCCTCGAATTGTCGTATCAAGTTTTGTGGGAAGTATTCTCCATTTGGCAGCTTAAAATTACCATTCTTCATAATCAGTTCATTATCATGTCCCCTGTTTTCAATTACTGAGGTAATAATGGGCTTGGGAAATAAACTGTATTTTTCGATGACCTCCTTATACTTCATCAAAGTTGGAAGGGGATTTTTCTGAATTGATTTTGTTTCAGAGCAGAAATGGGAAAAGACGAAAAGTACATTGGAGTAATTCCTGTCCGTAATTCTTGTCCGAAAGGCGTCCAGTGCACGGAGCATGATGACGAAGCGGGCACTGTCCCCATCAAATCGGTTGTCGAATTTGTGGAATACTAAGACCAAATTTGGGATCCTTGTCTTCAGCTCTTCGTGACCATTTAGGTAGTCATCCAAAGTTGCGAGGAAGAGAGCGTCCTTTGTCACTCCTCCGGTGTCGCTAAGTTCGGGGGTATCAATGATACGAAGCTCAGAGTTTGATATGCCTAGCTCTGGAAGTGGGAGGGGAATTCGGAATTCGAGGATTTCTGATGTGGTGGATTTTGCATCGCCAGTGACGGTCATGTTTGGTCGATCGAGGAGAATATTAATCTGTAATTTTGAATATAACATTTTGCCAATTCATATTAATACCAGCACACGCCTCGGCCTCCACAGTGCGGTGGATGGCAGTCAGTAGCTGTCCATTGTTGTAAGTTAGGAGAAAGTTTCAACTAGCCAAATAGTGTACCCAACTCAGTTTTTTCTTGCGAATCTAACGGTATAACCCACAGGTTCCAGTTCTTCCGCGTTGAA